>OX393566.1:21393389-21493389 GCA_947652115.1 Blastomussa wellsi | reverse complement strand
CTTTCAAATACTACAGGGTCATTTTTGCGCCAGAATAACTGCGACCCAGGCAGCGGTGACGAAAAGGCAAGGCTCGAAGCCGTGTTACGAGGTGAGTCAAACGGGGGAATATCAGTCTACTATAGCTATTCAGTAACAAGCCCAAACATGTTACAAGTATTGTACGCTTTGAACCAGATTGCAGTCATTTAAATGCTTCTATGTTGATCAGCAGAGTAATCACTACTGATTACGTTTTCTCTTGCCACAGATCTTGGCCAGGACATGAAGATGGTGTATTTGAAGTGGGCACAACCTTTCGCGTACGTTTTGGATTATAACTCGGTGACCTCACTGAATCGACTTTACATACAGTACAGATTATCCCGCAGATTATAAATGAAAAATCTCATTTTTCTTTACACGTTTTTTTCTGTTCTTCAGAGAGGGTGAATCTTTCGAAGCGTTTTGTCCAGCCAGGCTAGACGAACTTCTGAGGGAAGCTCTACGGCTGGAACAGCACCTCAAGAATCAAAAGGAACGTTTAAGAGAGAGGTTAACTCTCATTACACGAACTCTGCAAATGCCAGTGTTGTAATGATGCAGCCAAACCAGTGAATTTTTGATAATCGTCAAATGATCTTTTGTCAGTTTTTTATGCGAATTGTATTTTGTATCTTTCACAAAGAAAATTATATATGCAAAACTGAAGCAAAACTATAACTCCACAACTTCATACGGCTTGTAATCTAGACGTTTAGCAATTCCTATCAGGCACTAAGGCAGTGCTTATATGTTTAAGAGTTTCCCCCCCTGGCATTGAGTGAAAACAGAGGATCGTATCTGAGGCTTCGAAAGCGCTGTACTACCGATTTCATTCTCTTTAATAGAGTTAGTGGTTATTCAGTGGAGTTTTTTTAGTTTTTTTTACGTTGACTTTCAATTAGTTTTGCTTTACAATATTTGTTTCGTTCCTTGTAGTGGAATTCCATTGTATACTGATTTTCAGCTTTGACTTTGTAAAGCAGAATGTTGGCTCGTTTCGCAAGCCCATAATTAAAACTTTGCTAAACCATTCTACTCGGCTATTTGTTGCTAATCGAATAGTCCGATACCACCTTTTATTCATGGAAACAACTGAGCAAAGGAATTATACTTCATGTGCGATTTCCTTACGAGTGTCACTGCGCCAAATGAAAAATATTCTAGAGTATTCTAGCCTCGAATATGTCAGTGTGTTGCCATAGAATCCTAGAGTATTCAAGGCGTACGCTATACGCGAAGTACACCTGGAGTATTCAAGAGTATTCGATTTGAATACGTGAAGTGCCCCTGGTGTATTCACAAGTATTCAATATTGAATACGTGATGCACACCCGGCGTGTTCAATTTGAATATGGAAAAACTGGCCGGATTCTAATAGGATATCCCAGGTGTATTTCGAATCAGGCGTACTAGAATACGTCAGAAAATTTCAGTATACGAGGCGTGTGCCGAGTCGTATTCGAGCGAATTCTGGCCCGAATATTTGGCTTTTCGCGCAGTGTGTACGACGGTCAAACCGACGAAACAAAAATTACCGAACGGTATTATCCGTATTATGGAACAACACATGAACTCTATAAAAATATGGAAAGCAGTGTTGGGAAGCTCGGGAAGAAAACTTACAGAAATCACATTCAAAGTGCCATTGAAAAATGTTTAGTCCCCGTCCATTGAACATTAAAGGGGCATTGTCACGCTGATTTTAGCAACATTTTAAAGCTTGTCTCCGTTCAAAGGAAAACCAAAAATAATCGTTTAGTTTTGCTAAGATTATAATATAGACAGGACTCTGTGCGCGCTCTGATTGGCCAAAAACCCATGTTTTATCAGAGTATAGAACATTGAAAAAGCGTGTTTTATTGTTTTTCGTCAGCTTTTCTCTAGTGAAAATTCGCAAGGGATGGCGGCGAACATTTTCTATGAAGAAATTCCGGACATAATTCTGAGGCTAAGTTCGAGAAATAGCGAAATTAAATTGCTTCAGTTTATTGATCGTGCGTGTTGTGGTTTTTACTCGCGGCGTATAAAATCTATATCATAGCAAATGAAGAAGCCTGAGCCATATATTATACTGCCATAAAACAATCCGGACATTTGAGAACACTCGAGAAATGTAGAAAACACTCCCCTGCGGCTCGTGTTTTCTACATTTCCCTCGTGTTCTCAAATGCCAGTCGTGTTTTATGACAACATAATACATGGCTTAGGCTTCTTTATTTGTTAATGAAACCATTAGGGGTGGCGAGGATGGAAGTGGATTGAAAAAAATTGCCATTTTTTTCACGAAATCTCTAACCATCTCCTGACAAAATAGGAAAACAACTATTGAAGAGGCGAAGGGCCGACTTCAGACACAATATTTTAACAGTCCAGCAAATTTAATTACTTCTTTCCAGGTTGGAAGGTAAATTCCTACAGATAAATATAACATGAATTACAACAAAATAACTAAACGAACAGAGCAGAAAAATAAGACGAAAATACAAACAGACGAAAAACTAAACGGCTTACCAAATGCTGGGGATGCGAAGGTTACGGACGAGAAACTTACACTAAATGAACATGAAATGATGATACAAATATATACGATACAAATTTACATATGAAGCAAAAAAATATATACGGGCATGCAGAATGTGACAAAATACATTTACATACGAAAACAAAAAAAAAAAACAGAAAAGAAAAACGAAATCACCGCAACAACTATTATGGTTGGCTCTTCCTGCTAAATGTTCATTTGATATCTTCTTTGCAATTCTGCAGGAGCATTTTTTGCACGAGATCATGTATTAAGCAACGAATTTAGCACAGAATTGACCTGAACCGCTCCAGAATCACCTTGCCCCTTTAAGCAGCTGTAAGTCGCACGATTTCTGTCGGGTCTTTCGATTTCTAATCTAGCCATCGTTAATGTCCCTCATCACATTTTACATTCCTGTTGTTTTCCGAGCGCAATTGTACAAAATAATTCGCTGCTTTTGGATATTGTTCGATGAACTCAGGAGGACAGAATAGACTGAAGTAGACTACAGGGGGCGGTGAAACTCACATGAAGTTCAGAATACTTTTAGTATGTAGTTTGTGCCGTATTCTGTGCGTTCAAAGACTCGACTGTAATCATTTGCCATTCAGTGAATTGTGAATTTATGACTTTGTACAAATCTTTTACGACTTTCTTAACCCTTAGAGGCCGGGAGGTTCTACATTTTACCGCCTTCAAGTTTACACGTTAAATGCGTTTTTAGTGTGCCATGCATGGCGCTAAATCGGCCTGAACTCAGCCAATAAAGCACTTAATTTTCTACACTGAAACTTTGATTTTCATGAAGATTAAGTGAAAAAACGTACAACAATTTTACTTTTGTGCATGCCCATGAGCCATGCAAAATTTGGACTTTTTTTTGCTGAATCGTTCTGAAATTTTTCTTGCTCCTTCTCCTTTCCTTTTTCTCGACCTTTTTTTTCTCGCTACCTTCTATTCTCCACGGCATTTCAAGCTGCTGGAAAAGTTTCGGTCGAGAGCATATATTGGTAAACCCTGGAAATGAGGTCAAGATCTGCTATAGGCATATTGGTCTTTTTATGCAGAAATTTGGAACCAAAACTGATCAGGGTGTTTTTTATTAGCTCTATCAGAATGATTTCGATTCTCATAAATGGACATCGTGTGGAAAGACTGCATCAGATTCTTAAGTCCGCTGATAAACTGATGACGTCACAAGTGGTACAAGGAGCGTGGACTAAGGGTTAAATAACCCTGTCATTTAGTTTAGTAGGCTCGATTACCAGCCGCTGTTCGGGAATCGGAGCCCGCGCTCCTCCCCGACCGGACTCGAGAGTGCGGCGGAAATCAAGTCTATTAGTTTAGCCACTCTATGAGATATAGCTCGCGGTCATAATTACTTCCGATCCCACTTTGAACAATAATAACATTTCCCATAACATGTTAAAGGCACGACATCACAGTTTATGTACTTTGAAAAATGTAGCCTTAATTTTTTAAATTCGTCATTTTCAATTCGTCTCGACAAGAGAGGATAAAGGGTAAGAGAGGTAATCCCCCATATGGGCCCTATCCGTCTCAAGCTATTTTTACAACGCACTTATTCTCGCGCGTATAATATTTCCAAGACGGACGACTCTTTTTCCATCGCCGTTTTCCAGTGTCACTTGGTGTAGATACTTTTTTGTAATCGTTTTCGTCTACAAAACACATCTCCACGTCTTCTGCCATTTTATTTGAGGTCGCCTCGCACAATGCGCGACGGTTTTGCGTGGATGATCTGCGTTGGGCTATCTACGTCATCAAAGTTCGCTCAATATGATTGGCTGTTTACTGATCCCTTTGGCATAGGGGTGATCTAAAAATAACTTGAGACGGATTACCTTGGGAATAGGGCCCATATGGGGGATTACCTCTCTTACCCTTTATCCTCTCTTGCTCTCGATCGTTTCCCACTCTTAGCCATCCTTTATCCTTTTTGGTTTATTATCACCTCTTTGGTTTTTTTCCTTAGTAAACTATTCTTTAGAGGTTTCCTTCATTTTAACGGAATTTGGTTCGTCGCAAAACAGTTCAGTTGTTACGCGGTAAGTAGAACTTTGGACTTTTTGCAATGGAGGAAATAAGTCCATTTAGTTGTCCGACTTTGAGGTGGGGAATCATTTGCGATGCCGAATACGTGGAAAATCACCAAAAATATAAGGGGGCCGTGCGACCCCCCCCCCCCCCTTCTCCGGCCCCTGGCCCCTCCCCAAGATCTACCACTGAAACCGCAGGGCCTATGTGGCTGGATTCACCTCAAGATGTTCACGTTTGTAACTCCAGGAATGTTCACGCACAACTTCTTTCCATTAAGAGAAATCCGATTAAGCAACAGTAAGTTTCAACAGTTTAAACTGAGCTATTTAGTATTGCACGTACTTAACTCGAATTAACGGCTAATCGAGATCGGCAGAACTAAGCTGTGGCTGTCTGTCAAAAACTTTGATACGTGTCACCTTGGTAAAGATGTAAACAAACTAGAGAGTTAGAGCGAGGTAGTTGTTTACGTTTGTTCTACGTACGCAGTAATTTCTCAACTCGTTCTCTGCACAAAAGGCAAAAGTCACGGCAAACAAAATTGCTCCAAGGTCGTTATGTCATAATTGGCCTTTGTTTTTAAAACTAAAACCAATACGACACTTCCGTTAATTCTATATTTATTATAACTCTTGGTGATAAAGTGTCTTTTCCGAATACAGATCACAGTATCCGTCTCATATTCAAACATGACTTTCGCTTTTCCCATCAGTTTATATACGTTGTTCTTTAAATTGTTTTTAGGGGCTTTGTCGTATGTTGTGGGCACGAAAGCAAGCTTAGAAAACCTTCATGATAATAATAATAATTTCATACTTCTATGGCGCAAAATGCATTACAATATATGATCTAATGCGCCTTACAAATACAACTAAATATAAATATAAAATATAACTATGTAAATCTAAGCTAAATATTCTAAAATTCGATGGTAAGGTATTCTAAAATTCTTCAAAGAATGAAAACAAAATATTGCGATGAAATGACAAATCTTACCTAAATAAACCACAAACACCCACGATGTTTTTCTTAGCAAAACAGAACTTTCTTACGTTGACACGCAGTTACCACAAATATCTTATGTTGACAGAAATACTGCAGTTGGTGTATTTCTCCACTGTTGGCAATCAGCGCCCCTTTACGATGTTATGAAGTATTTTTTAGCACCACTTCGGTGGTTGGGTGGGTGATTTTGAACAAAAAATCCCGCAAGCACACAACCAGTGCCGAAAAAAGTCACGCACGTTCAGCGAGTCGAAAAACTTCCTGTTACAGCCAAGAAAATAAGAGCAACTCGCTTTGCTGCGGGGAAGGAACTTGTCACATAAACTTGATCTTCGCACTGCGTTTATTCTTCACGTTTTTTACAATCTTCAATGTAGCTGAGACGTAAATCCCTCGCGAGACAAGTGAACCGATCAACAATAATGAATTTGCTCTATTTATACCTTAGAACGTCCAATTTACATCTTCCAAACTTCAATGCTAAGAAGGCTTACCAGCTGCAAAAGCAACAACGGTATACCTGGAAAAACTTGGAAAATCTGTTGGCTAACTTCCAGCTGAATAAAGACAGTTTACAAGCTGCAAAAACAGAAAATGTGTACACCTGGAAAACTTAATTTACTTACAAATTTCCAGCTGACAGCTTTAAAATAGTAAATGTGTAAGTTGTGAGCTTTGCTTGTGTAGATTTTTCGTAAAAGTAGTATTTTTAATAGAAAATGCTACATGATTACGTTTTTGAGCAAATTTGGAATACTGCTGTTGTTGGGTTTGTTTCATGAATGGCTATGGCGATCAAAGGACTGGGTTGAGCAGGTTTGAAGTAAAACGTTGTCACACCGGTAACTCGAAAAACAAAATCAAAACTTGTGCGAAAAGAGTTTGTTGCCGGAGCAGTTTAGACGCCTGAAGGGTCGTTGCATTTTGAATTGGACAAAGTTCCCTCTAGATAAAATTTATTGTTGATCGTTTTTCCGTTGATGGTCGCATTTTCAATAGTAGCTTTTCATTTTTTCCTTGATCACAGAAATACACCTCCGTTAGCTCCTTGCTTTTAGAACTAAGAACTTTGTTATTGTATACATCAGAAAAATTACATTTGGCCTTAGGTCTGTTGAGTTATAGATCAATGATGACGTCAAAATGTGGTAAAGCAACACAGTGACCCTCGCACCACATTTTGACGTCATCATGGTCTATATGACTGTACAGACCATCGATAGCAAGTCAGATCGGAGGAGGTGATGACCTGGTGGGGGTGGTCTAATATCGCGTACAACTTTCCCGCGATTATGCGAATCACAGGCGCAAAATAAATTTAGACAGCGGAAACAATTTTTGAAATAATCTTTCCTACCCCCTCTGGAGCGAACAAATAGCTTTAGTTCAAGAGTTGTTTTTTTTTTTTGGGGGGGGGGGGGGTGGGGGATAATATAAGTGCACTCGAATGAAAGAAACTAACAAGAGGTTTTTCCAGGAATAAAATAATAGATTTCCGCAAGCCTAATTGACCTAGCATTGACAAGAAAGTGAGCATCCAAGTTGTTTGCTTAGCGTGATGTCATTTCGTTATGAAACACCCTTTTAAAACCGGTTAGAGCTGCTCTTGACCTGATAAATGCAGTCGCAAATGCACAAAAATAATCGCTGGTGGGGTAGAGTTTAAAACGTTTATTTGAAGGGGTGAACGAATTTCAATTTTTATTCATTTTACCGAAGACTGGGCGAAAAGCCCCAAATTGACATTCGTCAATGCAAGCAAATAAAAATCTTATTTACTCAAGTTAAGTGCGTTTTTTCAAACAAACAAATTCTAGATGCTTTCTCAATAAAAATATCAAACTCTCGCCTACAAGTTTTCCTGAGTGCGTGACGGAGTTTTGTTCTGTGTTTTCACGGGCAAAGGCATTGACGTCAATTTGACGTCATACTTCGATTTTGTTCCGTGAACTGTACGACCTCAAAAGTAGTGGAAAAACGGCCCTTGAAAGTGGAGCCAGAAAAAGGCGAAAAAATTAACCAATCTTTCCCACCCGGCGAACTCCTCTCTTGCAAAAGCCAGTCAAAAATTTTCGTGCGCCATATTTTATTTATGCGCTGTTTTATCGGCTGCGGTCGCTGCTATAAAAGGCTGTGCTATATTTAGACCAGAAAAAACTGATGGCCGGCCGCCTGCATGCAACAAGGTGCGAAAAATAAGGCCTGGATTGGGCAAAGCTAGTCACGTGATACGCTTCCCTTCCGATTAATGTTGTTCCATTGCTAGACGCTAGTGTGCCGAGTTACTGTGTTTTTAGAGTGTTTTGGGACCATCGCAAGAGTGAAAACCGCCAGTTTACTTCGGAAGCTAAGGTATAACATGGTGTTTTTCTGTTTTGCCGATAAAACTGACGTTTCGCTTCCATTGGTGCGAAGAACGCGCGATGTAGCGCCAAATATCTCTCAGCCAACATAAGCCCAACTTATATTCAGCATAAATTTCTCCGCCATATCGATCGTGTACATTCATCCTTTGCTTTAGTTTACGGGCCTGGAGTCGTTTTCAAAGCTAATATTTATTTCTGTTAGGAATTTACTAATGGAGGTTTATTTTCTTTTTCAGTTTAACCATGTTAGTACTGATGGAGCTTGAGGGAGTTTGAGTGGTCGTCCGTCACACACAAGTCGCTCTTACAACATTCCTTGAACTTCGCTCTTCGGCAGATGCAGCAAAAATCTTATGATGGACCCAGGAGGCGAATCCGGTAGCTATTCTTATTTTCTCCTTTTCTAAGAGCTGTGTAATCAAATTTGAGACTTCCTACGATACTAGTGTTCGACATTTTGAGCATAAAAGCAATCTCACCAAGCCATTTGCAAGACGCAGAGTATAATTTTAGAGACTAGCTGTCGACTTTTGTAAACGTTTCTCTCTTCAGCTCTGAAATTATCTTCCTTAAAAAAAATGTCTTGTTGTTTGCCGCCGTATTGTGCTTAAAATACAATGATCCGGTAGGAAACAGTTTTTCAATTTCCAGAACCTTGTTGCAACGTCTTGTTTGTGTCGGTATACTATTGATGGAGATGGCAGTGTATTTTTGCGTAAAGAGACCGCAAGATTCAGTTTCTGATTACGGCGTTCATAACCTATGCTGCATTTTTGTTTACAAAATGGTATGTTTTTTTATGACAGCTTTGCGTATGAATTTCCTCACTGCGGATGGCACTATTTTTTCCCGGTTCATAGATATCGCTTCAACCTTTCGTTTTCATTTTGTTATTACATGTACATGTATTATGCTTAATTTAGAACGTCCATTAACTGAAATAGACCTGAGAAAGCCAGCTAAAGTTGTCACACATATATTTTAATACTTTCAAAGATTGTTCAACTCTTCCACGTTTAGTGGCCGGTATGAACTCGAGCGAGCAAACAGAGAAACTAATAATCTTTAAACAACTTTAAATGAATTTATAGTTTTGACTCTATCTCGCCATGAGCCTTCCAAGAACAGCTGAGCGTTTGACTCGAAAACAAAATGACAATACTGTTTTCAAACTACAAGAATTGGAGTTCCTTTTACCCGTGCTATCTTGGGCAAGTTCGTTGGAATCAGTCTGACATTTTTCAAGTTTAAAGTAAATCTTTTAAAGCTATACTTTAGCTCTATGGTAAATTTTGACAGACGTGAATGAAAACCTTGTTTACTGATATAATACGTATCTTTCAAATTGTAAACAAAATCGGGGTTATATATTTTCACATAAATAAACTGAATTGATCAGTGTACAGTAGCAGATACAACTCCTCTGTTTGTGGATACAAATGTAGGTTTGTAAAACAAAAACCTGATGGAAAGCTTCTATCACTATAAACATATGTAAGACATCTTGTTCTTTTTCAGCAATTACTTTTTTTTATTCTGCTTGTTATGTTTGATTGCCACCTTGCTATCAAAATCAAAATTGCTGGATATTATTAGCCAAATATTGTCTATTTCTCGCAACATTAACATTGATCAGGAGTTATTTCAATTCCTGTGGTAGCGGATACCAGTTAAACATTTGCACTGTTTTGCAATGAGACCAAAATAGTTTTATGATATTGGTGGTGTTATCATCTACAGCTGCAAAATGCAAAGTGGTTCACCAAGATCTTGACTTTGTGTCTTAATGAATCTTTTGTACAGCACGTATAGAATGTATTCAAGTAATTTACATGAAATTATAAATGGATGTGTTCATCTCCTTAGCAGCCACCTTTTAGCCAGGATCCAGTGGTCGTCCACTAACAAATATGGTACCAAAAGCCTGATTCTGCTTGGGGGTCTGGGGGAATGCCTCCCAGAACATTTTGAGAAGTGGAAGCGTCTTAGATGCGTTTTCCATGCTTTTCAGCCAATAAACATATGGATCAGACTCGGATGATAGTGGGTCATTTTCTTTGCTAAAAAACCTAAAATAGATTGAAACCGAAGTTGCTCCAGCCCTTCCTAAATACATCACTTGTGTTAACTCCTCCATGATTGTTTTTTATTCCAACGTTTTTTGACGCTGATCTTGGCAGCCATCTTAGCAAAAAGAATGTTTCCTGTCTTGCAAGTAAATTTTCATTTTCACTTGCTCAAAGGCCAAGGGCACAGGGAAGCTGATATTCTGCTGAGTGAATTGTGATTTTTAAAGTCCAAAGACAAGCTGTTGTTCGAGTGTTGATAACACTATGTGCACTTGTCTCCTTCCACTCTGGCATAGGGTTTGATATACGTATATAATTTGGTTTTATCAACTGGGTTGATAATGTCAGTTGGCCACCGTAAAGAGATTCAAGAAAGTTACCTTATTATTAAAGTGCACCTAACCCCAAAAATTATTTTTCACTAAAATAAACCTTTGCACCAGTTCGAAACGTATTACACCTTTCCTTTCTCCATTGACCAAATGCTGCCTTTTTATAGCATTCAAAAGTTAGGAAAAACTGAGCATCATTTGTTGCACGACCGAGTCAGAAGGGGCGTGGGACTATTCCTGGGTAGACGTCACAAACTGATTTGCATGCATGTTTACAAAGACTTGATGCGATGTAAATCAGTTTGTGACGTCAACCCAGGAATAGACCCACACCCCATCAGACTCGGTCGTGCAACAAATGCTGTACAGTTTTTCGTAACTTTTGAATGCTATAAATAGTCAGCATTTGTTAAAAAGGAGAAACAAGAAGGTGTTATGCATTTCGAATTGGTACATAGCTTTATTTTAGCGAAAAATAATTTTTGGGGTAGTCATCCCTAATTTTAATGGTATACCAATGCAAAATCTTCAATCTGATTGGCTGAGCTACTTGTATACTATTTAAACAATGGTTTTTCTGTCGAGGAACTATTGGCTGATGGTTGCCCCACAGAAATTTGATGTTCTTAAAACAAATATTAGCCCGAGAAGTGAAGCTTTGAGGACAAATAATTATTATGCTAGTGTTAAGAACATCAAATTTCCAAGGGGCAACTATCAAACTGACAGTTCCGAGACACAAACACTCTATTGCCGTTATTGTTCACCACTAAACTTTGTTCTGCACGCACCTATTTAAAAGCGAGCATTTTGAAATATTTTGTTTTATAACTTTTTAGGACGAAAGACTTGAAGCAAACAAATTAAAACTAGACAAGAAACTAACTAAATCAAAACTAGACAAGAAATGCTCACACATCTCGCTTCTTTGAGATGTGCTAGTGGCTTACGGGTTTCTGGACTATGGATGTCTTTCCACCACCAGATGGGCGCAAACATGTGTATGTGTCAAATAATGCGAAAAGAAGCCAAAATGAGCGGGTTTTTGTGCTGAAGGTATGGTTTGAACGCTTGCTGTACAAAACTGAGAAATGAATGTCACTTTAAAAACTGGATAATTGGATAATTATGCCAAGCCAAATGTAGCAATATTCAATATTGCTATATTTATTCAATTCAACCTTTTCCATTCAATTTAATCTTCATATTTATTCAATTCAATCCTTTTCCATTCAATTTAATCTTCATATTTATTCAATTCAATCCTTTTCCATTCAATTTAATCTTCATATTTATTCAATTCAATCCTTTTCCATTCAATTTAATCTTCATATTTATTCAATTCAATCCTTTGTAATTATTCAATTTAATCCTGATTCATTTAATTCAATCTTCATATTCATTTAATTTGTTTTCTATATTCATTCAATTGAATTTCTGGATTTATTCAATTCAATTTCTAATTTATTCAATCCAATTCTATATTCATTCAATTCAATCCGTTGTTATTCATTCAATCCGACGCTTTCGTTTATTCAATCTGGGGGTCTGGGTCAAACGGCAAAATTTGAGCAGGGTACTGGGACCTATGTTCAAGATGGCGGATACGGAAAGCCTTTTTGATGAAGATTCTGAGGTGAAGATTTTCTTTGAGCATGTGATAAGCAGGACCCAGGAAATTATAAGTCAGGTTTCATTCATTAGCAGCGAGGACCATGTGTCTGAGGTGTTAATCCATATAGATCTGTTAGAGAGAACGGTAAAATTACCAGGTCAGTTGGCGAATATAGTAACAGACAAAACTGACGTAAAACAGTTGGATGATATAAGACTGGTGTTTTCTGAATTGCTTGAAAAGTTTCTCCAGCACTTTGGAAACAGTTCATCGAGGCCATCGCGACTTACATCTGCCCCTTTGCCATCAGTAAAGAATGGACGCCCGGGTAGACCATCGATAGATATTGCCCCTGAGGTGCTAGAGGATCTAAGAGGGCTAGGCTTCACGTGGGAAAAGATTGCCAGGATATTTGGAGTATCTCGTTGGACAATAATGCGCCGTGTTCGTTTATTTGACCTAGAATATTTATCTTCCTTTAGCACCATCACTGATGAAGAAATAGACAATATCATTCGTAATTTCATTGCACGACATGGGTCAACTACAGGCGAAACATACCTCCGAGGACATTTCAGGGCAATGGGGTATACTGTACAAAGACGGCGAATCAGAGAGAGCCTAAACAAAGTAGATCCGAGGAACAGAGCATTGCGATGGGGTGCTCTGGTGTCACGAAGAGTGTACTTTGTTCCGTGGCCAAACTCGTTGTGGCACTTAGATGGACATCACTCATTGATTCGCTGGGGATTTGTGATTCATGGCTGCATTGATGGCTATTCGAGAAGAATTATTTTCCTTCATTGCAGCACAAATAATCTTTCCTCAACAGTTCTTAGTCTTTTCGAAAGTGCTATAGAACGAGATGGTGGATTGTGGCCATCCCGTATCAGAGTAGACTATGGTGTGGAGAACACTGCAGTATGCGATGCGATGGTTGCAACTCGTGGGGAGGGAAGGGGTGGTTTTATTGCTGGCTCATCAACAAGAAACCAAAGAATCGAAAGGCTTTAGGGGGATGTTTTCAGATGTATTTGCCACATCTTTTACTACACATTTTATGCAATGGAACAAACTGGTCTTTTAGATGTAGAAAACCCTGTTCACATGTTTACACTGCAATATATCTATTTAACAAGGATAAACTGTGCTCTATCTGAATGGATGGCCTCCTTTAATGATCATCCAGTTCAAACTGAGCACAACTGGTCTCCAAATCAGATGTGGTTAAATGGAATGATGAATCCATGTAATCCACTTGCAGTTGGTAATCTTGATGATAACCCTGAAGACATAACATTTTATGGTGAGGATCCTGAAGGGCAAACACCCCTTGAAGAGTCTGACAACAATGTTGAAGTTTTTCCTGCTCAGGTATTAAACATCAACAATCATGAACTGACAACCCATTTAGCTAACTTAATTGATCCTTTGCAAGAGTCATCAAACTTTGGCATGGACATTTATGCAGATGCTCTCAAAATTGTTGTACAGAAACTCGGGCAACTTTACTTATGATGTTGGCCCTTTCCCTTTTTTGTTGTAATAACTAACTAAAGTAGAAATGGGAGGGGCTGTTTTCTTTCCTAAACACTCGAAAGATTCCTTTTCATGTTTCAGATGGTTTAAAAACAATATGAGTTTATTATAACCTAGCCTCAACAATGAATGTTTATGCAGTGATAGATTATTACATATTTATGAAGTAGGAGGAAATTCAAGGTCAACCTTGCAGTGTCTGTCCACTACATTTTAATGTTCAAGGCGGCAACTAACACTTTCAGCAGTGTAGCAGCTTTCGTAAGCATGTAATTCTACGTAAAATAAACTCATATTGTTTTTTGCCCTGAAATGTCCTCGGAGATATGTTTCGCCTGTAGTTGACCCATGTCGTGCAATGAAATTACGAATGATATTGTCTATTTCTTCATCAGTGATGGTGCTAAAGGAAGATAAATATTCTAGGTCAAATAAACGAACACGGCGCATTATTGTCCAACGAGATACTCCAAATATCCTGGCAATCTTTTCCCACGTGAAGCCTAGCCCTCTTAGATCCTCTAGCACCTCAGGGGCAATATCTATCGATGGTCTACCCGGGCGTCCATTCTTTACTGATGGCAAAGGGGCAGATGTAAGTCGCGATGGCCTCGATGAACTGTTTCCAAAGTGCTGGAGAAACTTTTCAAGCAATTCAGAAAACACCAGTCTTATATCATCCAACTGTTTTACGTCAGTTTCGTCTGTTACTATATTCGCCAACTGACCTGGTAATTTTACCGTTCTCTCTAACAGATCTATATGGATTAACACCTCAGACACATGGTCCTCGCTGCTAATGAATGAAACCTGACTTATAATTTCCTGGGTCCTGCTTATCACATGCTCAAAGAAACTCTTCACCTCAGAATCTTCATCAAAAAGGCTTTCCGTATCCGCCATCTTGAACATAGGTCCCAGTACCCTGCTCAAATTTTGCCGTTTGACCCAGACCCCCAGATTGAATAAACGAAAGCGTCGGATTGAATGAATAACGACGGATTGAATTGAATGAATATAGAATTGGATTGAATAAATTAGAAATTGAATTGAATAAATCCAGAAATTCAATTGAATGAATATAGAAAACAAATTAAATGAATATGAAGATTGAATTAAATGAATCAGGATTAAATTGAATAATTACAAAGGATTGAATTGAATAAATATGAAGATTAAATTGAATGGAAAAGGATTGAATTGAATAAATATGAAGATTAAATTGAATGGAAAAGGATTGAATTGAATAAATATGAAGATTAAATTGAATGGAAAAGGATTGAATTGAATAAATATGAAGATTAAATTGAATGGAAAAGGATTGAATTGAATAAATATGAAGATTAAATTGAATGGAAAAGGATTGAATTGAATAAATATAGCAATATTGAATATTGCTACATTTGGCTTGGCATAGATAATGCAATTCAAGAGTTTTCATAGGCTTAACCACCATGATACATTATTTTTAAAAAGATTGCGACATTTTTTAATAAGACATGTTTCAATGTTACGAAGATCATTGTCAGTTACAGTATGTTTGAAAAACCGTTAGGACTATGTAACAACTAGGCAAAGATGCATAATTAGTTATGATGAAGTGTCAAAAATTGACAACATATTTGAGTAAGTTACAAAGTGTTTCAAAGAATATAAAGCTTAAAGTGTTAGTGTCAGGTTAACATGATGAACTTGTTGATTTAAATTGGGTGTTTTGAAACAATCTGCAGAGCAAGATTCACGACAGTGTTCCGAGCTTTGTAAGTGTTTGAAGATGTGTGAGGACCTGTCAGAAGAGACATGTTCACAGATGCGTGTAGAAAAAATGACAACCAGTTTCACCGATATAGCAAGCATTACTTATAGCATGCACAAATAAATTTGTATATCACATTTGAACAAAGTTCTCTAGGGACAGAATCTTTTTAAAAATAACAATTTACTTTCTGCCATCTTGACCTTTTTGGTTCCATGATACATGAGCAGTTATACCGTGCTCTACAAATATGGTAAGTATACGGGTCAGCTTAAAATGAATCAAAGAGCTCTGTGAGCCACAATTGAACTTTTTGAAACAAAATTTTGCCTTCAATCTCTCAATATACAGATGTATAACCAGTAAAACAAATCACTTGGTGAGAAAATCAAGCCACTTCCAGATCAACAAACTTCAGATTCCTTCTGATCAGACCTCACTGGGAACCTATTTGAGCCTACAGTCAATCAGCGGTTCATTGTGTATCTGTCATAACTTTATGTTGATTCTGCCCAGCGGGATTCAAGAGTTTACGACTGATCGACTGAAGGAACAACTGACTGAGCGAGTGATCTGTGGCTAGCTACAATACTCCAGAATTTTATCAAATTCAGTCGTAAAAGGAGTTTAAGTTTTGAAGATTTATATATCTTTTGGGGAAATTTTTTAACAAAATATTTGTTCCACTTGTGCTTGTTGGATACAAGATCCTCATTGACTATCTATCATCTCACATCCAGTACCTGCTAATGGAGTAAGTGTAAATTAGTAGAATTTTAATTAGTGGTGTAACGATACATTGAACTATTGATGCACCTCTATTGTAAGTGTTCTGATAGCAATACATCAATAGCAAGTTTAACTATTGATAATAATCGCGATAGTTTCATAAAATATCGATAGTTATGATAGTTTTTAAATGATCTCTTGTATTGTCTTCTTTAAATAAAGAAATTCCTCTTTTGTTCTTGTCTGTCTGTGCTGTTCATTATTCTGAGTTTAAAGGACAATTTTAGGCCAAAACAAACTTCCCCACTTGGTCCTCCATGTTTGTTTTCTAAATTCGTCTCCAGGCTCTTGTCTGCATTAAAAATGGCGGCAAAAGATTTTGTGACCCCCTCTATGGGGCAATTATATCAAACATATCTTTTTATTTCGATGCACTAATAATTTTAACGCTAATTGTCACTATCACAATACTATTGCAATAGAATTTTGAAAGTCAAAATGACCTCAGTAGTCATCCCTAATTTTAATGGTATACCAATGCAAAAGCTTCAATCTGATTGGCTGAGCTACTTGTATACTATTTAAACAATAGTTTTTCTGTCGAGGAACTATTGGCTGATGGTTGCCCCACAGAAATTTGATGTTCTTAAAACAAATATTAGCCTGAGAAGTGAAGCTTTGAGGACAAATAATTATTATGCTAGTTTTAAGAACATCAAATTTCCAAGGGGCAACTATCAAACTGACAGTTCCGAGACAGAAACACTCTATTGTCTTTATTTTTCACCACTAAACTTTGTTCTGCACGCACCTATTTAAAAGCGAGCATTTTGCAATATTTTGTTTTATAACTTTTTAGGACGAAAGACTTGAAGCAAACAAATTAAAACTAGACAAGAAACGAACTAAATCAAAACTAGACAAGAAATGCTCACACATCTCGCTTCTTTGAGATGTGCTAGTGGCTTACGGGTTTCTAGACTTGTGGATGTCTTTCCACCACCAGATGGGCACAAACATGTGTTAAATAATGCGAAAAGAAGCCAAAATAAGCGGGATTTTTGGTGAAAGTAAGGTTTGAACTTGTCTGATCGAAATTCTGATGACCTTCGGCGCACCAAACTAATAAAAATGTCAACAACGCTTGCTGTACAAAACTGAGAAAATGTCAGCAACAAATTAAATCGAGTTTCCAAACCGCTTTGCACTTTTCCAGTCGAAAGCGTAACAAAAAAACCTTTGTTTCTCAGAACAATGAAACCACTATAAACATTCAAATTCGTTCCGAAACAGTAATTTAGTAATAAGCAAAAGGGCGCGTGTGATTTTTAGTTAAGACTGAACGTCAAATCTCAATAACGAAGCAAGAACCAGCGAAAGTAAACATAGAACAGTGTTTTACACATGTAAACAAACCAGCATGCAAAATTTGGAGCTGTTTTGGCAGTTCATTTTTGCCAAAAATCGCTAAGGCCCTTTTTCCACCCGGCCTTTCATTTGAAATAAGCATGGAAACACATTTCTTGAGCACAAGTTTTCCTTCGTATCTTGAAGATTTCGTGACTTGTACTACAGGAGACTGTGGGATTTGGTTTGTATCTGAGATACTCGTGGATAATCCAGAGTGTTGGCCTTGTAGATTGTATTTGGCTGTTTACGTTTTTTTGTATATAACTTGTACTTGCCTGAAAAGTGAACAGAAATACCACAAAATATTGATGTCTCGTGTGTAAGCGAAACTATAGGAGGGTTGTGATGTTAAAATTATGGTGGCATCAGTTTGAAATTCTCTTTTTCCATTGTTGTGTTTAAGGCTGATTTAATTTTGTCACTTGAAAACTGTTTTTATTATTGTTGCGTTTTTGTTTTGAGAGCATTTGCTTTAAATTAATGTTCAGTGCATTGTTAACAGGACAGCTGATATCAGTGAAAAAAGTCAGAAGGTGTATAAATATATATTTTTTGTGAATCATCGAATTTTCAGAATTAACTTAAAATTAAAAATTAAAATTAAAATCAGTTAGGAAAATGACAGTTTTCTGCTAAACTTTGGTCTGCTGTTAACTTTGCATTTGCCACAAAATTACTATTTGTATACAGCCTGTTCTTTTTAATGTAAATAATTGGCCATCCTGTGGGTTGAATTAATATGATAATTGGACTTGGGTTCTAAAAATAAGCATTATTAGAATGCAACATTAGGTCTCACCTGTGTTTCAGTCATGCCAGAAAGGTGCTTAACTTAAAATCCGAAAAGTTCTTGTTTTATTGTGGTGTAATGTTGCATACATCATGTCCTGTAGCATTTGGTAATATTTAATATGAAATTCAATCATCGGGAATCTGATTTCAGTACAGAAATATTAATTATCATTTATATTGTTATGCAGAGTAGCCATTCTGAACTGGCTGGGGTAAAGAAAATGTTGAAATAATTATAGCAACATGTCAGACGCAAGTTTCTATTGAATGCATCTAGACCAGTGTGGCTAAGCAGGAGCCCATCACAGCAGAAACTTCTGTTTTGTTTGATAGACAAAACAAGAACATCTCGTGTGAAAAGGTCAAAGGACAAACTGAAAATTAATGCCACTGAGGTCTCTTAATGTAATTTTTTTCTTCAATCAATTGTTTTCCATGGTATTTGCCTTGAGTCTGAATGCAGGTGTTTAAATAGTAAAATAATGTACTAACATTTCTCAGAGAAACATAAAATCTCTTTGAAGTGAAATGTCCTACAAGGAAATCTTGATTTTACCCTATTGTTTTTTTATTCAGTCAATCCCAGCAGTGAGAATTTTAATTGTCTCTATCTTTTAAAATCAAATTCAAATCAGCAGGTTAAGAGAAAACTGCATTTAATCATTCATTATTTTTTAAAAAACTTGCTTTAAATTCTCCCAAAGATCTATAGCTAGAGGCGAAATTTACTTTAGCCAAAACTGTTTGGAGAAATTTTGCTTTGACTAAAGTTAATTGGATCAAAAGTTCTAGCCAACTTTTGATGAGCTTTACGTTTTTTCTCCTGTTTTAGCTCAAGAGAGTAAATTATAAACATCCTTTCTCTGTCTGAGTCTAACTGATTGCAAAAGGAACAACCATTTGCCAAGCTCAGCAGCAAACACTAAATTCATATTTTATGAAGATAATTGGAAAACTGATCTAGCCAACAACAATGTCAATTTTTTGGACAAAAAATAAGATTTCAATTTGCTGTAAGCTGGGAAAGTGTTCTTTATTAACAAGGTGCAATCCAAATCGTCTCGACAAATTTAAGGCGAGGAAATGTTCATTACAAGGTGGTCTTTGATTGAGATCTTTAGAGTTTGAGATAAACAAGCAGTGAATGTGACATGTAGCCATGTTTTGACTAGACACGGCTGCTTAACCCGCTTGTTGATTTTTATACATATTCACTAGCTCAGGGATGTAGCTAAGAAATTACAAAGCCGGCTCACAAACAAGCTCAGCTGGCTTTTCTGACCATTGTGCCTGGAAAATTTCTTTGTGTCTTTGTTTTCTAGTGAAATTTAAGCCGGTGATGAGCTCTCTTTCAGCCGGTGAAATTAGCCGGTAGCGGCCCTTAGCTACATCCCTGCTAGCTTGATTCCCTGACATTTGGTAAGTTGCTTGGTCACTAAATTTTAGGATTGACCAACTGGGAATAGAATTCACTGATGTATCATAATGGCAAATAAAAACTGTAGAGGAACTCAAAAAAAACACAGGCAAACCAAGAAGGAGCATGGGGTGGGCTGTAGCAGATTGTATTTGGGTAAACCTGAAAAACGTTGGCGAGACATTTCTTCAAGAAAATAATATTACGTTTGGAATTGTTTTAATTTGTTTATGTGGCCCTGATTTTTTCGTTTTAATGCTATTTATTTAAATGCAGATACTTCACTTTCAGTTTTGCATTACAGCACTACTTGCTTAAAGCACTTACAACCTTAAACTACAGCAAAAAACTTCAGCTGCCGAGACTTTACTACACTACACACAATGATTGACAAATCTAATGATTACACCATGTAAAAGTTGTGGTTTAAATTTATCCCTGGTTTGAAATTTTTTAAACCAGTTTTACAAACTGGTTTAAAAAATTTTAAACCAAGGATAAATTTAAACCACAACATATACACCATATTTAATAATACAATTATTACATTGTAATACTTACAGTGGATACAAAATAGAAAAACTTCAGACTTAAAATCAAGTTTACCCACCCAGAAAACATTGTTGCACTGTCAATAAAGAACTGCTAAGTGGAGGTTGCATGCCTGGTAGGGGGCTTTGAAGGTAGGCTCCCGTGGGGAAATTTTGAAAATCTGAGCCCTCAAAAATGCCATTTCCTGTATTCTGGGTCACTTTTATGCTACATTTATTGTATATCTATTATTATTTTTAACTATTATTGGTAAAATGCACAACTTTTCAATGTCACCGTCGTTTTTCACTGTTTATTGTGTCGCTTTTTAGCAGCATATTCATGTCCCTTGTCGCTTTTTAAAAATCCCCATGTCGCCAGTTTTCAGGGCCCTGTCGCATGTCGCTTTTACCCCTTGGAAGGCCTCAGTACTGCTCCCACAGCTGGCAATCTCTACAACCCAGCCATGAGCCAGGCACCCTTCCCACGGTCAGGCAGTAGAAATATGGAGGGAGGGAAGGGAGGGGAAGGAAGACAGCTGAAAAACCTGGCACAAGATGACTGACAAACTTCACAAAACAGAATGCCATGTGACTGAATGAGGAACATCAGCCTGTGCCCACAATGCAGAGCACTGACCACTGACCATTCTTTGTTTTTAACGTAGCTAAATATGCATTCAACTGCATAAAATTAGCAGTATGACGTAAAATACCACGGCCTTGTGTTGTTTTGTGCAGACATTTTTAAATTCACGTAGAGTCCATCGCTGCGGTTGACTCTGTTTAAGAGATGCCTATTTCTGCTTTGATCAGTATATAGTAGTGTACGATAATGTGTCGAAGTAAGTTCTCAAAGCTGTGTAACTATATAGCTCATGTTTTTATACAGTGCAAGTCCACCTTAATATGCCTTAATTCTTTCAGAGTCGCCCACAAGAGTGACATCAAACAGTAACAGAGTTCCAGTGGTTCCATTGGCGCAGCATTATAGTGGTAAGTAAATCACTCGTTTGAAACATACAACTATATTTTGTGGCTTATTCATGTAGTGTCAAGAGAGGTGGGGAGTTATATGTGCAATCTGAGGACTTCTTGGGTTGACAACAGATATTTTAAACTTGCGCTCTTTTTAACTAGTCAGTTTTGTGTAAAGCATTTTTTCTGGAAAGTATAAAACATAATTTGTAAAGTAGTCACAGATTTGTACTTGCCTATCATCTCTCACATAAATGAACGGACAAGTGCTAATTTCAGGAGCACCCAAGGTGAAATATCGGCAGCCTGTAATCCTTTGTGATTTTCTCTTTTGAAATGTTAACTTTAGTGTGTGTGATATGGGAAAGATAATTCCTTTTGTTTTGTTTGTGAGTGATCAAATGGATGGATATTGTAAAACGAAGAATTGAACGTGAATATTTAACTTGCCTAATTTGTTGCAATGTTGCGTGCCCTCATGCATCTCTCAAGGGGCATGTGTACAGTTTAGTTTTAGTTTTAGCATGTGTATAGTTTTCAGGCTATTGTTGTTTTTCAAAAGTGCAATGAACTCTTTTATATGTTTCCTTCTGGCCATTGGTTTGTTTGAATTTCATGATATTCCTAGTTGTTGCTGTTTTCTTTGTAAGACTGATTTGACTAACACTCTTGTGTAAGCCGTCGATTGGTTCGATGCTACTAGAAACAATTAAAATCCCCAAGTTACTAAACACCAGGTATGATTTTCGGAATGGTAACAACAACTGCCAAGTTCAAATAATAAGATTGTGTTCCTTAAAAGTTTCTGATTCTTTAATATTCAGCTTAAGAAACAATCCAGGCAGAGCAGGCAGAACAAATTGTTTTAGTTTACTCAAATGTCCCTTTAAAAGGCCCTAAACATTTACTTAAATATCCTCAATCATTGTGTATGGTAAAAGGTAAGGTAAAATATATACGCATTATTCCAAAAGGCTCTTACCATCAGAGCTTATCTCAGTTTCTGTAGCATTAAGTGACCAGGAGCATTTCTACCCCCCCCTTTCCCCCCCCCCCCCCCCGGATGCTCATCCATTGCCATTATCCCCTAGCATTAAATTCATCTTTACCCATTTATACACCTGGGTGCAGAGAGACAAGTGCTTTGAGAGTAAAGAGTCTTGCCCAAGAACACAACTAGTGACTCCTTTCTCATTAGACCACCGTGCCCCGTCACTATGGTTTGGGTGCTCCTGAAATTTCGGGCGATGTAGCAGCTTTCCTAACATATAATGTGATTGGTTTGATACCCTAGCCCTAAACAAAAGACTCAACAATTGAAACAATGACTTTGTCTTGAAAACAATAGAAGCTGCTTACAATAACAAACAAAAGTAGTTTTGGATAGCTGCTACACTACACGAAATTTCCAACCCCACATTGACTTTTTTTACAGACATGAACAACCACTACGCCGCTTCAGTGTCCCCTGAGGGAGTTGCTGTACCACGATTTATTCTGTCACCCAATCAACAACAACAGCTTGCTGACATTTTTCACCTCAAGCAACAGCAGGAAATGCAGCAGCAGCTTCTGTACCAGAATTTCCAGCATCAGTTACAGGCACTTCAGCAACAACAACAGCATGAACTACAGGTATAGACATTAACTGTTATTAATACCTCAATGTGTGGTTCCAGAAAATATCCATACCCCCACCATGGAGGGAATTGGAAATTCCACAGGGGTGGGGGTTCAAAGGCCCAGGAAATTCCTGAGGGGACGGGGGGTTGTCGGTGAAATTACATTTCCAGATGGTCAAGATCGATACAGTGCAACCTCAATTCAAAATCGCTTCTTACCTACTCTGCAGAGATTTCAAATGTCAAAATAGTGACCTAGGTTTTTGATACACAATGGTAATACATTTAAAACAGGTTTCCTTTCTCCTGAAAGCGAATTGGAAGCAAAACAGTTCACATAAATCCTCCATTTTGTTCGTAGATGACCGTAGATGTAACACTTGTTGCCAGTCTACCGAATGTCACATGTTTTTCACCGCAATGCACTGGTGACTAGCCTTGTTTGTTTGTCACGTTCGATTGAAAGAAATTCATTCTTGTAAGCGAAAAGGTTCATCTTTGATAGTGATGAAAGTGTTGTTATGATTTCAGGAACCCATGAATATCTCGTTCTTGTTATTTCTAGCTATGCGTCTGTAATTTTCCTGTTAAATTCAGCTTTCTTAGTGATCGTGTTTGTGATTTTGTGATCATGTTTGCGGTAACTGTTATCGATCAACATATTTTGAAGTCCGCGTTCATGGACAAAAGCTTACAAGCAGTTTTCTACCAAACGGAATGAAAAGGGATGGATGATTATACTTCAAGGTAATTAAACAAGTGGTTACCAAATATTTTGTCTGATTTAGTTGAGGAAATCTCTGTATTGTCGGTAAGAATTTATTTCGTTTTCAAACCTGTTCCGATCGAACGTTTATCCACAACAGTCATGTTTACAAGAGAAAGTGGCTTAACATTGAGAGCATTTGCACAATTTCTGTTCAAAAGGTTATTTTCCAGAGGGTGTAGGGGGTATGCAAAATACTTTTGGAAATTCCGGAGGGGTGGGGGGTTTATTTTCCTTTCCAAAAATGGAAATTCGGGAGAGGTGGGGGGAGGGGGGGGTCTTACCTGAAATTCCCTCCGTGGTGGGGGTGTGGATCTTTTCTGGAACCACACAATATCCCTCACATCTTCCACATAAAAAGTAGTGTCTGACTGAGTAGTGAGGTCGGACATTGTATTACAGCACTGCTTGATAATACGTTGTCAAGCAAAATATTTGCATTTGCATTGGAAGCATTGGAAGGCAAAAAAATGTCTGGACATCTGTCTGACCACATTTGGGATTTGCTTGCTGTGGCATTTTGCCTCGTGTATTGTTCTTCCAAAAGGTTCGTGACTCAAGATTCATCTGTCCGTATTTACGTTTAAATTGCTTAATTAATAACATTCACAACACTGCACTGGTTCGAGGAAAAACAAACATTGCCATCCTCAAAAGCACATGGTCGATCCGATCTCATCTACTGCACATGTCCATGAACTGGAAGGATGCCGTGATCATTTGGTTTCTCAGAGAGTTACTTTGATTGGTTGTTTTCAGTACCGTCTTGATTTTCAGCGGTCTGGAATCATGGAACAGCGGAGCAGATTACTTCGGAAGAGACAAGAAGAAAAGGCACAAAAGGAAAGGGAGTACCGCTTTCCCCAACCAAAAATTAAGGCGAGTCTGTGTTTGTTTTCAATTAGTCTAAGTAAAATAACTGAGATACTATGTGCATTCTCATTGGTCGATAGGTGTGTTCAGGTAAGAGTACGTAGACACTCTTGTTTTTTTTTAGATTCCCCCATATTTTGAAAAAAATATTTTTTTGAAGCAATAATGAACTTTTTCCGAGTTTGTATAGCCTCACCTAAACACATAGGGGGTTGGGAGAATTCTTGAACGTTATGCAAGCACTTGACTGCATAACGTTTAAAAGGTTGGGCATCCATAATGCATTGTCAAGGTAAGAGACATTGGTGTTTGCACAGGAAGGCAAAAGAAAATTTACGGAACATTATTATCAATATTGAAAAATTGAAATCTGGCCTCGTTAAAACACATGCTCTGCGGGCCGCAAATGACTCCAGGTGGGCCGCTTTTGCATTAACGGATTTGAATTTGATTGGTTCATGCTCCATCATGTGATGAATTTAAACCAATCGGATTACGCTCAGACTGTTTGACGCGGCAAAACCATCAAGGTGCGTATGAGCAAACAGCAAGCTTTGAAGTTCAGCCTGTTTCAAAAATTATGGACAAAAAGCCCACATGTACATGTGTTGTTAAAATGATTGTGGACACGCAAGAAAATTAAAACTTCATAATGAAACTTGCTGTGATTGTTTCATATATCCATAGTTCCTGAACGATAATTCTAAAAAATACAGTATGTTTTCCAATAAAATCTGTACCTATAAATGAAGAAAACTTAGTTTTTGGCCCCAAAATTGGGGGTCGACTTATACGCGAGGTCGACTAATACACGAGTAAATACGGTAGCTTGGATCAACTGGAAAATGTCAGGTTGTTGTAATTATATTATGATTATCCATGAGTTCTTAACTCATTGGCGATTATTTTCAGAGACATTCTAGCTCTATCCGCAACTACACCTGTTAAAAAAAAATTGGTCCGGCTATTACAGTGATAACATTTGCAGCGTGGAGCAAGTTCTTACTTTTATTCTTGACAACATTATTAAATTTGTTAGTTATCAGGGTGTTATTTGGCCTTGCATATTGATAATAATGATAATAAAATGAGTTTTATCGGGAGCATTGTTTATTTGCTCCCTTGTAGTATCATTTGCGGCCCAAGCGCAAAGCACAAGGGCTGCAAATGACGCTACGCGGGCGCAATATTTCCTCAAAAAGTGATTTTATTCCCTTATTGGCAAATTTTGGTTTGCCATTTTCCAATGTCCAACTGTTATTTGTGGCCCTGGGAAGTGTTAATTGAGTAAATACAGTTATATTAATTAATGCCTAGTGGCCCATCAGGCCGGAGCTTATCCTGGTTTCTGTAGCATGAAGCAACAGAGAGTATTTCTACTCCCCCCTGGATGGGATGCTAGTCCATCGCAGGGTTAACCCCAAGCAGTAAATTCACCGGTACCCATTTATACACCTGGGTGAAGAGAGGCACTGTGAGAGTAAAGTGTCTTGCCCAAGAACACAGCGCAGTGACCCGGCCGAGGCTCGAACCCGAACCGTCCGATCCGGAGTCCAGCGCACTAACCAGTAGGCCACTGCGCCTCCCAAAGCAAATGATGAGTCATGCATTAAAATCAATAAATTTTTTTGGCTTTGTTAGGTTGAACCAGAAGAACCCAGTGAGAGGGAACAGGAATGCGCATCTATGGATCAGGACGATGAACCCCCTGAAAAGCAATCTAAAGTCAAGCAAGAAGTGATACAGCCTTCAGCTAAACCATCCTCATCTCGAGTTGAGCAACACTTTCAGCAGCCACAAACACATGACAACCACCCTTCACAACAGCAACAGCAGCAGCAGCAGCAGCAGCAACAACCACCACAACAACAGCAATCCCAGCCAGCATCACAGCAGTCCCAAAGTTCACAACAACCTCCACCAGAAAGTTAGTCCATGTCAAATTACTTTCAAATTCACTAGTAATACTGGCAAAAGTACTTAGAAATTTGAACTCAAAGCAGCTAGATTCATAACTCAATCTTTATAACAACAACGACAACAACAACACGTCTGTATTTATAATTAATTTTGTATTTTAGCAATAATATTGTTGTTGTTTATTTTTAATACAAATGTTTTTTTATCGATTTTGTTTGTTTACCAACTGAAGACTGCAGAATTTAGCTTTCTACTGGCACCACAGATTTTTTGGTGATTGGTTATAGTGTTATGTTGTTTTGTATAAAGTGGACAAAAATGGGTTACAAAAAGTGTCAATGTGTTAATGGGAAGAATGTAGGACATAATTATTTGGATTCTAACTCCTAACAATATTGTCACTTCTGTTTTAGTAACGTCAAGCGAGGTGAAAAAACGTCTTCATGAATTTGTTATTAGCAAGAAGCAAAAGGATCATGCAATAGCATCTTTGTCTGGAGCACAAGCATTCAAGCACTGGTTAGTGCAATGTGATTTTATTGTTTTGCCCAATTTACCGTTAGTATCAAGGTTACACAATACCTTCAGAGGTAATATCTTAGACTGCTCTAACAAGAGTGTAAAATACAGTTTATACATCTTTAAAACTTGAAGCCAATTGAAGTATTGGAGGGTAGGTGCCGTAAAGGTAGCGACAGAGGAGAGCAGCAATCTCCTCAGCAGCAAGGAGGTCACCATGGCAACCTTGCCACAGCCCACCTCCAAGGCACCTGTCAACACAACACTGAAGAACCAGTGTGTGGAATGAATACTTACCAAAGACTGTGGGAGGGAGGGAGGGAAAAAAAAGCGAGCAAGCTAGCAGGCAATGAAGCAAAGCACATGGCAGTGCCCCTGCAAACCTCCCTGGAACCCCCCACATAATATTAATGCAGCCGCTGCATTGGCTTAGTTTTAACCTTGCCTAAATTCCATTTAGCCTCATTTAAAACTTGAAGCCAATTGAAGTATTGGAGGGTAGGTGCCGTAAAGGTAGCGACAGAGGAGAGCAGCAATCTCCTCAGCAGCAAGGAGGTCACCATGGCAACCTTGCCACAGCCCACCTCCCAAGGTATCCTCCAAGCCAGCAGGTGCTTGGAGAAAGGAGGGCCTGTGGCCAGGAGGCCATGGGACCTACCTGTTCCCAAGAATACCCCAAGCACCAATACCCAGCAACCCAATGCCACACAGGGTTGAGCACAGGCTAACGATAAGCAATGCAAACTCACCAACCACCACAGGCAGTGAGACAGGAGATGCAAACTCACCAACCGCCACAGGCAGTGAGACAGGAGAGAAGTTACTTGTGCAAGACTTTGCGCGAGTCCTAATGTAGAGCTTGTATGCATCGCTATTCCAATGCCCCATGGCTTGAATAAGGTGATCTGGGACACCCATACGAGCAGCAACTGTGGCAGCACCAATCCTGAAGCTGTGACTGGAAAATGACCCTTGGATACCAGCAGCTGCAAAAAATTTCTTTTAGCCAACGTGTCAAAAGAGCGCAAAACAGAGGCTAACCATTGGAGAGCAGAGACAAAGGACAGGGAGACTGGCCACGTTGTGGAAGGTAGTCCAGGATAGCAGATAAGGCGCAAAGTGGAGTATGACCCAATCCAATGTAGAGGCAGCAGCCCTTTTGAAAAGGGTCACTCTTTGAAGCCTTGATGTTGAGTTGTAAGCAGGATGGCATTTCATGAGAATCAACAGCAATGTCACTGACAATTAAGTGAATGAGAGGGTTGAAGGCTGACAAGGACGGAACAGTAAATTCATAATAGCACAGAAACTCAAAGTAAACCAGTTTGGAGGCGGCCCAAATCATCACAAGATCCTGGTTGGTGAGGGACAGCGACTTGTGAATAATATGGTGGTCAGTGATAGGGAATCAACAAGAGCCAGAGGGTCCTTGAGTCCTCTTTATACCTCGCATGACACGTTGCAACTGAAGCAGTCAGAAAGAGGGTCGGAAAATCCAAGATCTATGTGCATGGAACGAACTGCTGACAAGTATATCTTGATGGAGGAAGAGCTGAGCAGGGAGGAATTTAGGGTTGCAAACAAGCAAAGAATCCACTTATTTGCTGGGCAAGGCGAGCCAATTGCATACATACAACCAGGCTGAGCACAAAAGTTTTGAAAACGAAGTTGAGCAGATTTGTAAGTTCGGTGCAAGGATGGGGCCAATCCTTGTGACGTCAGAGTGAAGCAATCCTTCTCTAGGGATGAACCATTAATGTATCCCAAAGTTGAGGAGGGATAACTGTAGGATGACAGTTGGCATGAGGGGCCAGTCAACGAAAGGTCTGCCAATGAAAAACGAGATACATGTAAGGCATAAGGGACTATATTATCAGAACCCACGATGCGTTGAGGGAGAATATGTACAGTAATTATGTTTGGCATCTGCCATCAGAAGCGAACACAAGAGACACATGACATCAGGAGCCCTGGAAGTACGAGAATTTAGAGATTCACAGATTCATTGTCACAATGGAAACCACCACTTAGCAAAGCCAGGATGAACCCCACACATGAGCTGAAACAACTATGGGGAAAAGTTCCTGAAACTTGATAGATGAGGATTGAAATGCCAATAACCAGTGTGAGCCGAAAATTGCACTGAACCACAGGGATCCAAAGGCGTCACAAACGCGTCGCAAGAGTTAAGGGAGGAGAGAGGCCGGGATAAACCCAAAAGCAAACGCCATTCCAAGAAGCCAGGTATTGAAGCCACTAGCAAAGATCTTTCTTAAATTCAGAGCTGATACAAATTGGGTGATCATCTCTGCAGAAATTGCGGAGCAGGTTTACCATGCGGCAAGTGAAGGCAAGGACACACCAAACCACTTTTGCTGAATAGTGAAGATGGGCGATAAGCAATTGACGCTTTCGTTTAGTACACTAACGATAAGACGACCATAGATGTAGCAGGTCGAAACTTCATGTAGATCTTCAAAAGAATTTGAAATACAATATTTCAACAGCACTGTAGTATTTTGTCCCGACAGTAAAGCGGCAACGAGAGATGATAAATTCCTTTGAGTGTGTTGTAGCCCATAGGAGTAGTCTATGGGAGCTGTGAAACAAAGGACATGCAACAAAGCTGTGAACCTGTGAATAAACAAGTTGAGCTAAAAGCAAAACAGCGTGAAACAGCCCGATATCCGCCAGAAAGCCGCAGAATTCCTTCCACTAGATGAAAAAAAATAAACGAAACAAAAAAAAAAATAAGTCAACGCTCTAAACACTTTCCTTTACTTTAAATCTAAATGAAAATGTGAAGCAATGGAACTAAATCTTAAACAACTCTCAAGACTGAAAGCGGCTAAATAAATACAACTTTTACACACAAAAGTCGCGTCTTTATCAGATAAGCACGTGCAAATATGCCAAATCTGTTCGCTCCAAAAAGCATAAAACTCCGAACCAACGACCGAAACATGAAAGAAACTTGAAACAAACATCGCTTCAAACAAAATTTCACTTATGAAGAAGGCGAGAAATGTACTCAAAATAATCAAAATATCGAAAATTTTACCGCCGAGCAATTCTGCATGCGTAATTAGCTTATTTGGATTCCACCCAGCTGCACACTAAAGCGGAAAGCCCCAATTTTAGCGGACAGCTTTAGCAGTCAGTTTATAACTCAATGGCTTTTCCGATCGTTCTAAAAACTTCTATCCAAATTTAATGCAATATTGTACATTACCATTCTATTTTCAAAAGTCTCGAGAAGCCCCACCAACCCCGTGCACGTCCGTGATTTGCACTCAAAACACATTTCTAAGCGCCATGACATCATGTCTTCACAGCCGTGGAGGACAAGATGGATCCTTCATCAGCAACGTTTTAGCACTCTCTACGCCATATTTTCCTACTGTGGAGCCACTTAAAACCAATCGGTGTCACTTCTTTTCATTTCAAGTGCCAAAGAAAGAACTTTCCATGTTTATAATGGAAAAAACACGACCTTTGAAGTTTGTAAACACATCCCACGTCGCGCCATGATCTTCTTGTACATTTTTAACACACGAGTCAGAGAAGGGAAGCTGGGGTTCCGACTCGGCATCCTTTAAATTGTCAGACAGTAGTTCGGCTAGATGAACAAACTTTCCCGAGACGATTTACGAGACCAACTTGTAAGGAACAGGCGAGAAGCCAAGCCCGATAATGATTGTTGGAAGGAAGGTGTTGAGGATGAACCAAGGATTGTTAAATTGGCGGCAAAGGATGTCGAGGATATCGGTCCTGACAACGGAGACGAGCTTAACCTTACGGGCAAACTGAGCAACGAAACGGATGGCAATGCGAAAGTGCTAACAAAGGAAGGAGCAACATTTAGCCTACCTATGCTCTGAGGTTGCACTGAAGCTGGTACTTGAGCGCTGGAGACAACCGCTTGCGAGTTGGAAATCAGCAAGGACAAGAGGAATATTTGTGAGGCCACCGGTAGAGACGAAACCACAGATTGATGTACATTTGCCATGGCAAGAAGCGGTCGAAGAGCATTGACAATGGAAGCGGTTAAGGCCTCCACGTATAAACCAGGGCCAGATGAGGAACCAAATGAAATGTTCGAGTGGAATTCCGAACCAGAACTCGAAGCAGGGAGTGTGACTGGCGGGAAAAATTATCCACATTTGCGTTGGTCGGAGGCCAAAGCCATAGCAGAGCTCAAACTGTTGATCGTGGACCACCTCGGTGGCATAAGAATCGAAGAAAAGACGATACAAACACTGATACGGAGGCCAAGCAGCAAATGCCAACACTTTCAACAGACAATATCACAAAAAAGGCGAGTAACGAGCAAACAAAGCGAGCAAGCTAGCAGGACATGACGTGACCGTATGCGAGGCCGCCGGTAGAGACGAAACCACAGATAGATTTACATTTGCCGTGGCAAGAAGCAGTTGAAGTGCATTGACAGTGGAAGCGGTTAAGGTCTCCACGGATAAACCAGGGCCAGATGATGAACCAAGTGAAATGTGCGAGTTGAATTCCGAACCAGAACTCGAAGCAGGGATTGTGACATGACTGGCGGGAAATCCCCACATTTGCGATCGTCGGAAGCCAAATCCATAGCAGAGCTCAAACTGTTGTTCGTGGACCGCCTCGATGGCATAAGAAGTGAAGAAAAGACGATACAAACATTCCTACGAAGGCCAAGCAGCAAATGCAAACACTTTCAACAGGCAATATCACAAAAAAGGCGAGTAACGAGCAAACAAAGCGAGCAAGCTAGCAGGCAATGAAGCAAAGCACATGGCAGTGCCCCTGCAAACCTCCCTGGAACCCCCCACATAATATTAATGCAGCCGCTGCATTGGCTTAGTTTTAACCTTGCCTAAATTCCATTTAGCCTCATTTATAATATAGATAGGACTGTGCGCACGCTCTGATTGGTCAAAAACTCATGTTTTATCACAGTATAAAACAGAAAAAGCGTGTTTTATTGTTTTTCGTCAGCTTTACTCTTGTGAAAATTCGCAAGGGATGGCAGCGAACATTTTCTATAAAGAAATTCCGGACAAAATTCTGTGTCAAGCTGCATAGATTGTCGAAGAAGTTTCTAAGTTCGAGATGAAAGTAGAAGAAGCGAAATTAAATTGCTTCAGTTTATCCATCGTGCGTGTTTTGGTGTTTGTACACTCCGGACATTTGAGAACACTCGAGAAATGTAGAAAACACTTGTGTGCGGCTCGTGTTTTCTACATTTCCCTCGTGTTCTCAAATGTCCGTCATGTTTCATGACAGTATAATATTATTATTATAAAATATTATTATTATTATCAGAGGGTAGCCTGCAAACACAGACGGATTTCCAGCTTTTGTTTCACGCCGCCGGTAAATACCGTTTGCGAAACCGAGCCAGGGTTTGATTTCCACGACGTCAAACTTTTGTCTTCTCACTGACCAATTATATGACGCGATAGAATGTCTCGGATACTTGCGCACGTGGAACATCACAAAAGATGTTTACAAGAGCTCGCACGTCCCACTGAGAGCGCTATACAAAACACCAAAGAAACTGTCTAGATCAGAAGAATTTTGCTTTTGTGAAAAATTGAGAAAAACTACTGTGGACATTGCAGCTTTGATCCTCTGTGCAACGAAATTCGATGTAGAAACATGTAATATGTTTCGCTGTTTATGTCGAAAGAGGACGGCTCGCTATCTGCAGAACGAAATGCTACAAATTATAATTAGAAAGATGATTCGGTATGCCTTGAACGACCGGCCAAGGAAGAAGTAAGATTGTCAGAAGCTAAAAAGAGCTTGAAATTTGGAGGCACTGTCACTGTTTACGGAATTTCACGACATCAAGTCCTACATGTATACGCACCGAGACTCCAAGGCCAGAAATTGTTGTTGCTACTTTTCTTAGACCTTTCTTTTGGAGATTTCAGCCCAATACCATTATAGCGGTCTAGTTCACTGAAAGGGCGTTCAGAGGTTGTGGTGGCCTAAATTTGACCTGAACCCCAAAGAAACCCACTCAAGACTATTTTTCGCCATCTGTCATCTCCCAGCCATGATTCAGGCGATCCACACACTATAGAATATTGGCCATTTTCCACTTCTTTCCTCTTCGCTTCGGTATTCACTTCGTTTAGACTGATCGATAGCACTTGCTCCAAGCGAGTTAAGACGACTAACTTGATCTTTACATGTAAGTTTCATCAAGCTCACCAACGGTGGTGAGACAATGATGACAATGTTTTTCTCACGTTCAGTCTGCAACTATGAAAACAGTTCAGGTAATCCTTGAAATATAAAAGATTTCCCAAATCCGGTGGGCAAATTAACGAAAACATCATTTTCAGGTAGAACAACATATCTCATAGCCTCTTCTTGCAGCTTTTTGAGCTTTAGTATCTCTTTGGTATCTCTCGCAGATTTTTCCAAACGTCGACTCAACACGGGAGTCGATATATTCACGCGTACTCATTTGCAACACACACGACACACGTGTTTAGTTCTGGAGTTTTATGAGTTTAATTTTGATTGGTCAAAAAAGCTTGACATCATGGAAATCAAACCCTGGCTCAGTGTCGCAGACGGTATTTACCGGCGGGTTGAAACAAAAGCCGGAAATCCGTCTGTGTTTGCAGGCTAATCAGAGGGCTACTTTTGGCGAAAAAATTTTTAACACTAAAAGGAATGAAATTAAAATCTTGAAACCTGCGCGAGTTACTGTTGTTCGCTTTCCGCTTTATTTTGCAAAGTCAATTCTCGCAAATCAATTCTAAGGCATCACCGTCGAACCTAAACCGAATAAACATGTCTTTGAATACAGTATCATGCGTTAAACACAACTCACAGGTTACTTTTGAGTGAGACCAACGATATTCCAAATAGCAGCAACACATTTATCACAAACGGACACAATTTAAGTACAGTATATGTAAGAGTAAACACAACTAGCTCTACAATATGAGCGAATACGTTGTTCAAAGCTTACTGTGACTGTTGGGACAGCCTCCAGTTCAGTTCCTAACATCAAAAGATGTTCACAATTGTCCGACGACAATGTAAGTCCAAAACAGCAGAAGATAAGTCATTAAGTGAAAGTGTGCAAACAAAGCTTTGTTTATCTCTCTCGTTGAAAAACCTAGGTTCCTTCTCAAACCATGTCCATATATGGTCAAAGTAATAAGCGTGCCATGTTTGGCAATGTACCTACAGATAATGTAACAGTGTACTCTGGTGTGTATTGTTGTTGCAACAGACTAGAGCTGCTTACTGGGATAAGGATGTTTATGTCTTAAAGGGACACTTTCACGGTTTGGCACATGAGCAAGCTATTATGTGGTCAACTCAACTCGTTTGAACTTGTGCTTGTGTCCAGGATTAATTCTTTAGGCCAACTATAATTGCTATGTTCAATACTAAGTTTCGCATTTTCTGTAAAAATCCATTGATCCGAGAAATGTTTGCATCATTATTTTAGGATGTACACTTGATAGCCTGTACAAACAGTGCATAAATGTCTTTGAGCTCAAGCTTTTCAGGATTACTGCAATGTGTGTGGTTGCTGATTAAGTGAACAAGGCACTTGAAGTATCAGAGTCGGAACAAACAAAAGAAATTCAAATATGACATAACACTTCCATTGCAACGTTTTCGTAATTGGCTGCAAAATTTTCTGCAAAAACGTTATTTGCATGCTTGCAATTGTTTCTTTAACAATGGAATCTAATGGGCCATTAAGCAATTCTAGGGGGCGCTTATTAGAAAGGGGGCCTTTCATTACTAGAAGGATGTGAATTACCTCTTTTACAACCAGTATCAAAGATTTGTTTAATTTGATTTCTAGGAATCAGCAATATGAACATGATTCAGACAGAATTACACCTCTTGGAGCTGGGTTTGATGGTGTCAACTTTCCTCTTCGCAAAACAGGTCAGGAGTTTATTACTGGATTATTTCATTGTCAAGTTACATTCGTAAATTTTATGGTGGTAGACTTGACTTCAGCTAAAAAGTGAAATTTAAGAATTTGAAAGATTTCTTAGATTTATTCACAATTCCAAGAGATAAGCTCTTCTTTTCACAAAATGTTTCATTAAACCCCATGGCAAAAGGAGATATCTAGAGATGTAAGAGATACTTAAATAGTAAATAGTCAACGTGTGTCTTATTTTAAAACGCTGTTATATGTGAACAAAGAAGTGGCTTTCCACTCCAGGCTCAATCTATGGTGGATAGACTCCTACAGCCATTTGTGAAAACTAAAGCCGTAAAATGAAAAGCAATGCATTTTTGAACTCACAATTCAAATGGAAGTGTGAAAATTGTCTCCACGGACATAATTTTTTTGAAGCTTTCCTTAGTTTAATTATGAAATACGTCAACCAGTTTTATTAATTTTGAGAAATTTCACCTTTTGGTAGTGTATGGTCAACTCAGGTTTATATACAATAATCAAGGGACGTAGATGATGGGCGCTTTCCATTCGACCAAAAATTCCAGTTTGAGATTCCGGGTATTCCGTGTGGCGAATGGAACATTATTTTCCGGGTGGTCGCGACCAACCGGTTCCAGGCCATTGCGTTCCAAGTTCCCCGCCAAAATACAAGATAAATCAAAGCAAAACAAATGGCGGACCGTTTCCTCTGTTACTTGTTTTCTAGTTGTTAGACAACTCCAAAGTCAAAACAAACAACGTTTTTAGCGAGGAAGATGATATTACTTTGTTCACTGTAGCTAGCTGCTGTATGCGAAGCTTATGAACGTTTCTGTGCTACTTACCACTCATAACTGTGGCTATTCCTGCTGTTTGACGTGTGCAATGATACGGAAGTAAGACCAAAAAGCTTCCAAGGCAAATAAGCAAGCCGCTCACCGATATCGAGAAGCCATCGACGAAGCCATCTTGATTTTTGACTGCAATTCTGGCTCGGAGAAACTGGCCCAAGCAGGAATGGTCGAATGGAACGGAATTTTCCAATTATTCCGATTTTCCGGAATTTTAGGCCAACCTCACGAGGTACACCCAAAATTTCGGAACAAAATTTCGGAAAATGTCTGTTCCATTCGCTCCCCCACCCGAAATTTCCGTAAGTTTTAGTCAAATGGAAAGCGCCCGATGGCACTATCCTTAATTTGTGGAATTTGCATGTCGTAATTCCTTCAATAAATAATTTTACAGCTTCTGAACCTACTCTAAAGGCAAAGTCACAAATTAGAGCTCGACTCAAGAATTATGGAAGTCCGTTAATATACAGACGGAGAGATCGACCCAACAGAAATAGAATCCACAGAAGCCTAACATGTAAGTGGTGGTTGCTAATCAACAAATGGCTCATACTAAAGCTGTGTGTTATTGAGTTTTATAGTTCATGAAATTCCGTTGCCTGTTGGTTTAAATTGATCATGTGACATGATAGTTTCATTCATGGTGCTCTTAACCTAATCAGCTCATAGTGCCGGTCCAAAGGAAATACCTGGATCCATGGATAATCCATGGATGGTACACGTCTGTGAAATGTTTTTAACAAGCAGGCCTGCAGATAGAAAAAAATCTGCACTTAGCAGGTTTCTTGTCTGCTTTTGTTTTCTTTGTTACGTCTTTCATCCTAAAAAGTTTAAAATAATTCAAGATGCTTGTTGTCCCTTGGAAATGTATAATTATAAATAATGTTACTAGGACTAATATGCTAGTTTTGAAACTCTGGGGAACATATTAGCCAATAGTTCAGCAACAGAAACGTTCTGTTGTTTAATTGTTGCATCCACGAAGCACGGATGTGCACAAAAATGCTAAGAAGTGAACTCGGAGAAGAATTTTCTCAAACACTGTCGCTATTCCATGGTAAGTGAATTATCTGATGACTGATCTTTTGGTTTTCTAAGTGGAAAATGCAGGAGGTGAAATGGCTGAGTGTTCAAGTCCAGGATCTCCAAACCAATCATCATCAGCTTCGCCACACAGAGAGGTAAGTTTACTGTACTAAGAAAGTGTGAATTGAAGGACAAAGGTTGTTGTTTACTTTCATGGAACTGGGTGATTTTCCCTGTTGCACACTGGGCAAGTTGAAGGCATTGTGTGCTAGCCTGAAAGCCTTTCTCAATGGTCTCAACTTTGTTGACCAGCTAATGACTGCAGAAATTGTTACTTGCTCATATTGGCAAATGACAGATAGAATCCACTAGCCCCAGGCTATCAAAAGGACTTTCTTTGCATACTTTGCAGGTCAACTTGTTTTTCAGGTTTAACTTGTTTCCAACCTAGTTTAATTTCTTCATCCTTAAGATACAAATGCATAACGCAATTTGACTTCATCAAAAAGAAATCCTAATAAAAAGATCAGGTTCATTGCAAATGAATTGCCATAACTGAGAAAGTGGTGGGAAATTTGGAATTCTGCTTTCCCTTCAGACAAGCAGCTCTTAAATTTTGCTTTCCATGTTGTCTTTGGCCTTTCTATTTCTCTTTTGGGAGCAGTGGTGAGAGCACTCACTTCCCTCCAGGGCTTGAAATTGCGAGCAATACGGTCGCCAATGCGACTTAACTTTCATCCATGGCAACTAAAAGTTCTGGTTTAGTCGCCAAAATGGCGACTAGATTTCTTCGTATTGGCAGTGTATGATGGCCTTTTTTCAAACGTTGTCTGCTTCCAGAAAATTAAGAAATAACAATCCATCTTTTTGCTTTGCTGCAAAAGATTCTCTTGCATCACCTGCATCGTAAAAACTTCCAAGTTTGAAATTGCCCTATAATTTATTGCAAACCCTTGTGTACGTCATATATGCCTATGAATTGTGTCTCTTGTAATGCATGCTATCTGCCATGTTGATTCCTTCGAAGATTCTTCAGCTTCATTGTTCGTATTTGCATTATCATACATTAGCCAAAAAAATTATCTGTGTTTTTTACACCTTGTGGAAAGAAGTTTGCTTTTCTTTTCAAATGGAGTTCTTCTTTCGATAAAATTCCTACAAATGATGTTTTGAATTACTCCCCATTTGATTTTTTAATCTGGCGACTAAAAATTTTAATTTGGCAACTAAAATTTGCCACTCAGTCGCCTAAAGAATTTTTTTCATTTTGAATCCTGCCCTCCAATGTGGCCCAGGGTTGATTCCCAGATCTGGCATCTTATGTGGGTTGTGTTTGTTGTTGGTTCTCTTTCCATATTTTGGCTGTTTCATCTTGTTGAATCAATATATTTCTTTCATTAGGGCTCGTCACCATTAAGCACTGGGCCAGGTTCTGGGCTTGGCCACAGTCTACCCAACCTCCAAGCAATTCCACGTTACCCATCAGGACTAGATCACAGCCGGGGCAGCCAGCTGTGGCTAGCAAGTCAACTTGCTCACCAAAACCGCGCACTCAGCCACACCAGTAGCTTATCAGGCAAAGACGTTGCTCACATGGAGGTGCAGCAGAGTCCTTATTCTTCTAGTCAAACTATTTCTGATGGAATTGAAGAGGAGGATGAGAGTGACCTTGCAGCAGCGGCACTGCATCAAGCAAGATGGAAGCAGCTGGCACTAGCCCAAGCACAGGCACAGATGTTGTCAATGGGCTATGGAGTGCAACATTTAAAAATGAATTCTGTAGTGTCATCTGCTGCATCACCGCCAGCAACGTCCGCATCACCAGAGGGTCAGAACAATTTGTTGTCCCCCCAGGGGGCAGGTCTCTCTGCGTCATTAACATCTTCACAGCTGGGAGGGCAATTAAAGGTACACCGACCATTGCGGCAGTCTTATTCAGCGCCAGGCTTAACCTTGTCAAATGGGGTGGCCTTGCACCCCCAGCAGCAGCAAAACCAAGAACTCTTGCAACAGCAGCACATGCAATTTTTAAAGCAGCAGCGACAATACCAGCAAAATCCAGCCAGGTTTATTCAGCACCTTCAACAGGAATTGCTTCTGCAGCAGCTCGGAACAAAAAACCTTCAAATGAACTTGCAGAAGCTGCAGGAATTACAACAACAACAGTTGCACAAAGAATCCCAAGCAGCACTTAAAGAGCACTTAGAGCAACAAATGCAGCAGAAAGAAGCTTGGAAAGAACGGCTTCTTCAGTTGCAACAACAACAGCAGCAGCAACAGAAACTCCAACAAGCTCAGCAACAGTTGCAGCAGCAGCAGCAGCAGCAGCAACAACAACAGCAACAGCAACAACAGCACCGACTACAACCACAACGACTTGTTCGTGTAAGTGACTGAAAATGATCTGATGAGTATCCAAGTACCCCATGCCACCATATAAAATGTGCTATACTCATGCTCAGACAAGTTTGTACTTGATTGTTCTTGGACAAGTCTGTCCAATGGGGAAAGGTGCAGGGAGGTCATCCCTATGTTAAACACAAACCTGTGAAATGAGGCCAGACCACAACCCTGGGAACCTCATTCCCTTGTGAGAAGTGCGTGGGTTCTTTAACGTCCCCTGTTTATCGTAACACTGAAGATGCAGGAGACGGGACCTACGGTTCTATTTATAAGCCTTCAATAGGATTACCTCAAACAGTGCAATATTATAAGAATCTCTTCTGTGTACTGATGCTGCTTCAATTCCACGTGTTCTTAAAAATTCCAAATTTTCTGATAATTATAACTCAAGAATACAATTGCAAAGGTGTATTTGTGTTATTCTCTTAACAGTTTTTATTCAAATTGTCACACACTAAGGTAGGTTTATGGCATAGTTTATTCCCCGTGTAAGGAGCCATAAATTGGTTGCAGCTATGTCTTAAATTTAATTTTGAGTGTTGCGATCACAGACCCACAGTCACGAAGACCTCCCCTCACCCCAGTCTGCTCAGGAGCAACAAATCCAAGAGCTTCAACTTATTCGCCAGTTGCGGCAACAGGATTCCCCTCATGGTGGATCACTACCACAGGAAAACCAACATACCTTGGAGCTCCGTCAAGCTGATTTGGCAGCAGCATCGTCAGCAGGGTCTGTTTCACCTGGGGCGACTGTAGGTCACAGGCCGCTATCAAGGGCACATTCGTCTCCTGTTGTAGGTAAGTTATGCTTTGATATCAATATGTACTGGTCCCACATGTTAATGAGTACTAGTTAATTGGGCTGCTGGTGTGAGCTTAGCTAGTACTTTGCTCCTTTCTGTTTTTTTTTTCCATGGGCCTCTAATGGGCTGATGTACTGTGGTTTCTTATACAATTAGTCGTGAAACAAACATTTTTTTCACTGCATAAATTAAAAAATAAAAAATTAATATGAGCGAGTTGCATGTTAGTCTATCTTTCCACTTTTGATTTGCCAGTGTCTTCATCGAATTTCTGGAAAAAGTTAACATCCCTGTACTTAACCAAACTTCAAATCAGAATTTGGTTCGTAATATTTTTAATAGTTTTGGCAACTCACTCTAAAATCAAACATAACTCCTACTCTAAGCAGGGCTTCTGATATTTCGCGAGGTCGCGGAGCCGCGAAATTCAGGTATATCCACGAAATGCTGCGAAATTGACAAAAACATGCGAAATACTGCGAAACTTGCTAACAAATCCTACCAAATACATGTCGGTACAACATAATTTGAAACTTATCTTCACTATTGGGGCTGTTTACTTGCCGTAAACTTGTAAATTTGTCTTGAAATTTCGTCACTGCCGATTAAACAACGTACCAAAAACTGCCAGGCGTTCTTAGATTAATGTTGCGAAAAACTGGGCACTGGCCACAGTGTGAAGACTTTTCGTTGACACTATACAGAGTGTGAAAAGAAACTGCTGTCTTTAGTAATGCAGGCACATGTTTGCTCGTATGTGCAGGACACGATCGAAAACGCAAGAATGTTTTGACTTAACAAATGGATTTGAACCTTCAATCACAAACAATCTTTCCTTGAAACTGCAAAGCAACGCAAGATAGCTGGGACAGAAAAGAAATTTATTGCATTGCTGTTTTCAACTCTAAATTGCACCTGAAAAAGGAGGATAACCGGTCAATATTTTTCTTGTCGCTCAAAGCAAGAACAGTTTCCTTCAGAACTGTGTTGGATGAACTTTTGTGTTTTCTTTCTTGCCCTGAATTTGAAATCCTGCAGTATTTTTTCTGGAATGTTTCTTGTTTGCTTTTTAGCGAATTTGCCCCGAAAATCCCTGCAAAATTGGCCATTTTCTCCGCGAATTTGGCTCTGCAAATCCCGCAAAATTTGACTTCTTTTCCCACGAGTTATCAGAAGGCCTGTCTAAGCTGTAACATTAGAATTGAGGTGGTGTCTATGAGAATAGTGGCACAGTACTCCCCATATACAACTTCATGAGTGGTGTTTATCAAATCAAAGGCACTAAACTTACGTATGACACCAGTCAGAGGACCAATAACTGAAATCAACGAATCAGAATGCTGTATTGCCAGTCCAATATTGTGTATGTATTGGACTAGATATTGTTCCAATTGATCTTGCTTAAATTAGTTCATTGTTGTGGCGTAAATAAGTGAAAAATGACAATACTAGACTTGCACATAAAACACTTGAGTCCTCTTTATTGTTTTTTAAAAGAAAGTAAGAGAATTCTTTTCTGACCAAAACACTTGAGGTTCTTTGACCAGAGTGCTTTTCTTGTTATCCATTCTGCTTATTTCTATACAATCGTATGGACCTCGCTGTCTGTGATCTGTGCTGTCAAGACCGTGGGCCAATAATAATTAATCTTTGAGTCAAGCTCTTCCTTGTGGGAGGCTTGGTGGCCTGATGGTTAGTGCACTGGACTCCGAATTAAATTGTCCGGGTTTGAGACTTGGTTGGGACACTGCATTGTGTTCTTGGGCAAGGCGTTTTACCCCTGGCCTCTCTTCACCCAGGTGTATAAATGGTTACTGGAAAATTGAATTCTGGGGGGTAACCCTGCGATGGACTAGCACTCCATTCAGGGGGAGTAGAAATACTCTCTGTCGCTTCATGGTAAAGAAACCAGGATAAGCTCCAGCCTGACGAGCCACTAGACTCACACGCAGACTTTACCTACCTATCTATCTATTTGGTAATAACAAATGCAAAAGGATCCATTGACGTCTTTGTCATTTCAGGCAGTGGTCAGTTGTCTGACACCGTGAGCCGCACAGGCCTCGTTTATGACACAGTTATGTTGAAACATCAGTGTTCATGTGGTGATGCAAGTTCACACCCAGAGCACCCAGGCAGATTGCAGAGTATCTGGGCACGGCTGCAGGAGACTGGTGTAGCCAATCTCTGCGAGGTAAGTATTCCTTTCAAAAATCTATCGTTATCGTAATAACAAACTTGAATAGGTAATAGCTGTTGGTATTAATAATAACTCAATCTTATTTTCCACAGCGTGTCCGGCCAAGGAAAGCAACTCTAGCAGAGATTCTTACAGTTCACAGGTAAGATTCCCTTTTCTTACTTCCTACCTACCTACCTGCCTGCCACCAACCTACTTGCCAGCTTGTCTGCTTACCTAACTACCTACGTACCCGTTGCTGTATTACTATGATTTCTTAGGAGGAGCTCTTATCATTTACTGGTAATTTTTCCTTTATCAACTCTAGTTGGTAATTTGATAATAAGCTAAGTTTTGTACGTGTGAGTACTGATGCAGCACAACAGTTGTGGAAATGTGGTGGCTGAATGCAACAATTAAATAAATTCACTTAATGGCTTCACTTGAACAACATCTGGCAGAGAAGATAGGTTCACTTCAGAAATTTAGTTGTAATGTTTTGGGGCTTACAGACACTTGCCGTATTTGCTAATAAAGAGTGATTTTTCAGATTTAGGGTGTTCTTCCAGGCATGTTATCTCCAAAATGAAGTTGGTGACCCCCAATATTTTACATTTCTGACATTAGTAACTCATTATCTTACAGTGGTGAAAGTCTCGGAAAAAAATCAATGTTAGACAATTTTGGCACCAACATCCTTAAGTGAGTTTATCTGCCAAGAACACAACACAGTGTCCTGGATAATGGCTCGAAACCCACCCGCTTGATTTTGGTATCCAACACACTCACCATTAGGCCACCACACCCCTTGTTTGAACAGGACAACTATTTATTATTTTCACATTTTAAATTGTTTGCAGTGAACAGCACACCATGTTGTTTGGTGGTAGCACTCAGTGTAGAACAAAGAATGAAGATGGTAAGTGAACTGTCCCATTGATGCACATTATTCCATTAAAAAAAGTGGCGTCAATATATCAAATTGAAACTAAAATTGCTGAATCAAATGGTAAGCGAACTTTTCACGACGTTAAGTGGAAGAAATATGTATCCTATAATTGCATTCAATCTGGTAGCATTTAATTTTAGGTAGCCTAAGTTTAATTGTAATCTATTCTATAAGGTAGGTAGGTAGGTAAGTCTGCTGTCGGGCCTAGTGGCCCATCAGGCCGGAGCTTATCCCCGGTTTCTGTAGCATGAAGCGACAGAGAGTCTTTCTACTCCCCCCTGGATGGGATGCTAGTCCATCGCAGGGTTACCCCCCAGCAGTAAATTCGCCGGTACCCATTTGTACACCTGGGTGAAGAGAGGCAATGTGAGAGTAAAGTGTCTTGCCCAAGAACACAACGCAGTGCCCCGGCCAGGACTCGAACCCGGACCGTCCGATCCAGAGTCCAGCGCACTAACCATTAGGCCACTGCGCCTCCCACTATACAGCCTGTTAATTGTACCTTATCCTTGTTTCCCTTTTCTTTCTTCTCTTGTAAATATATATATAAAAGTAAGAACAATAAAATCCAAAAAAAAAAACATTCCATTATGGGTTGTGCTGGGTTAAGTTCTCAAAAGATTTTCAACAAAAGTTTGCAGAAGCAGAAATGGTCAGTTTTCATATGGCCACTCTAAAAATTGTGCGACTGAGTCATGATTGAAGTGGCACATCTTTTGAAACTGATTGCTTTGCACAGTAATTCAAAACCAAAGCAAGTACAAATTACTTTCAGCACTTGAGGGAAAATCACACTATACGAAGCAATCAAAGATCACTTGCTTTTACATACATTCTAGGTGAAGACTGTTTAATGAGTTTGTTGAATGAAAATGATCTTGTTTGTTTATTACTCCAGGAACCACAACTATGCTCAAGTGTTTTAACAAGCTCTTTTGTGGAGGAATAGGGGTAGGTGAAAGACATTCTTCAAGGCTGCAAACACATCCCCCCCATGGAAAGACGTGTGCCCGATTAAGCCACCATTTTGATCAAATAAAAGGTTGCCATGCTACAGTACCACTCAATGTGCAAACCTGCTAAATGATCTAACCTTTTGTCAACAAAAAAAGCATTTGCATTTGTACTGGAATTTAACCACAAAAAAATGTCTGAGCCTACTGTACGACCATAGTCGCACGTGATATCATCACACACTGGCAAATAATTTTATTTTTGTTGGCCATTGTCTCGTGCCTGACTGCTATTTTCAGCCCTGTTCCTTTCCTTAACAGATATGGTGCTGTATTGACTCCAATAACTGCTGTAGCAGTTATCAAATGTTTTGACTTTTGATGCGCTTTTTCAAGGGTGGACCTTTCTTGAGGTGGGGAGGGGGTGGGTGCTTATTTAAAGCTCATTGAAAAAGATAAAGACTACCTTTTTTTCCTCAAAAATAATAAAACAACAACAAGACCAGTTTGGTATTGTGGAGCTAGTTCGGTTACAGTTCTTAATCAGGGAGGGTTTTTTTTCATTAATATTAATATAATAATTGCTACTGGGCTTTTAGGTAAACAATCATACTTTCACTGTCCACTTCCAAGTCATAATTCTTTCAGCCATGCTAAATAGAAATCTTGATGTTTAATATCTCATGTAGGTTGATGGAGACACGATATGGAATGAAATGCACAGTGCCAATGCTGCCAGAATGGTAAACAATAAATCACTTGTTAATAATAAATCACTTGTTCATGCTTAACACATGTAAATGCTTGTATGCAGTTGTTTCGTTAAGGGCTAGGTACCAGGCAAATTGACCAGTTAGCCACTGCCTCTCTGGAACCTCGGTTTCCATTCGTTCGTTATAAACATCACCTCTAAATAGTTCTCCAGGGTTAGGGGCATTGCTATGACCGGTTATATATCGTTTTAATGCCGTTAAAATGTATATTTTAACGAAGTTAACAACAATGAGTGGTAGCGGTCAGCGGTCATTGTCTAGCAGCCAGCGGTCTACGTCCTGGGCTCACAGGCTCACATGGTTCATTCAGTCACAGCAGCGTTACCGTGCAGCTTCGTCGGCCATCTTGTGCTGGACATTTCAGCTGTCTTCTCCCCTCCCCCTCCCTTCCCTAATTTCCACTGCTTGGCAGTGTGACGGGTGCCTGGATGCCTGGCGTGGGGACTCATGGCTGGGTTGTGGGGATTTGCCAGCCATGGGAGCGGTACTCAGTCTAGGGGCTGGCTGCCAACAGTGGAAGCCCCTGGACACCCCGGGCACCCAACCTCTACTTAATTAGCGATGCAGTTGTTAAAGAACCAATGAATATATGACTCATTCCAAGAGGTAGTTGGTGACCCAAATTGGGCACAACTTGGTCCTGCTGTTTTTAATCTTGCGTTTTCAACACAACTTAAGTAAAAAAAAACATATACAACCAAACATGCCTGGCTGCCAAGTCCTGCTGTATGTGGGAAAAACAGTGCGTTGTGTTTCGTTAGAACTTTAAACAGTCAGAGTGGACATTTCTTGTGTTTCAAATCTGTCATAAGCTGGCACCCCAAGAGAAAAATACCATAAGCTTCAGTCTTGCTTAAATCAATGATATTCACTCCAATCTTCATCACAGTACCTGAAATTAGTGTCTTGTTTGCATGTTTCGTGGTGCAAAAGAACCCAATGATTGGTTTAATTTCTTCCTGCTTGTAGTATAGCTGTATTGGGATGTGCGTATTTTTGGGCTGCCTGGCTCCGCTAGCCCTTATAGTTATTCCAGGCAGCCAGTACTCTGTTGTTATTTTCGATATTTGTAATTTGTCATTGGCATGGGAGTACAAATAAAGAATATTGTATTTTATTATCCAACTGAGCTTTGTAGAGTACAAATAGCATCCAAAACGAGTACAAATATCACGTGGTATTTGTACTCCAGAGAACCAGTTAGAAATTCGCCCGCACGGACATAACAATTTGGCGTGTGGGATAATAAATCTCTTATTAGACATTTTGTTGTGTAGTATTGCTGAGAATTTTTACTCGTTGTTTGTATTTTGACTCACCCTACGGGTTCTTCAAAATACGGCACAACTCATAAAAATACTCAGCGATACTACACAACAAAACATCTAATAAGATATATATATTGTATTGAATAATAAACCATCAGGAGTTAATGGATTTGATTGTTTTCTTGTTTATGTTTAGGCTGTAGGGTGTGTTGTGGAATTAGCCTTCAAGGTTGCTTCTGGTGAACTGAAGGTTGGAGTGGCTCTCCTTACTTTGCATTTTTTCCAGTAGCTTAGTGTAATAATAATTATTACTGAAAGTGAGAAAAATGATCATCGCAGTGAATTTCCAATTGAAAGTATTCTCTGCAGTTTTAGTATAAACTTAATTTTGTCAGATTGTAGAGTTTTTTTATACATTGGTAGTAATGTTTTTCGAGCTAAAAATATCCATAAAATTAGTTTGAAGCAAGACGCTACTGTTCTACCAGCGGATGCTGCTGCTGTGTTCGTTGGATGGCAGGCACACATCCCTTCCTCTGCATGTATTGCGTGCCTATGTCGTCAGGTAACATTGCTAATACTTTTCTCTACTCTTCTCAGAATGGACTAGCATTAGTGAGACCTCCAGGGCACCATGCTGAAGCACATCAAGCAATGTAAGTTTACATACATGTATAGCCTGTAATTGAATGCAATTAAAGGGCCACTGATGTGTATTATGTATGAAATAATTCATATTTGAACTGCAGATATAGAGGAAAGTGAAGAATGATCATCAAATATGAATTATTTCAAAAAATACACATCATTCCACTCCTCATGGGGAGATATGAACTCAATAAATTTACCTTGCTCCAAGTGTGTGGCTTCATAGCTCAGTTAGTAGAGCATCGCACCGGTATCGCTGAGGTCACGGGTTAGAATCCCATTGAAGCCTGATTTTTGCAGGCTTCTTCTTTCCAATTTCTTAAATTGGAAATTTACTGCGATGATCATTCTTCACTTTCAAAGGGGCACTGTTATGGGGATTTTGCTGTTATCAGATCAATTCTGTTTATTGTGCACAAAATGCTGCTGCAGAATTATCAAGAAGAATTTGAATGAAATTTTAGAATGGAGAGTTTACACTATTATACTTTTGGGCGATTTTTTTCATTGCATAGCTTGAAAACTTTTCTATTGTTTTCAAGTTTCAGTCCATTTCTATCCTTGTCATCCGCAACAGCATGCAAGTACTTTAGTTTTTGGCAACAAAATAGACCATTATTGTTGGGTTAACATTTTAGCTTTTTCAAATGAGGCTTTAATAGCATTACAGTGTCCCTTTAAAGTAAGAGATGACAATTGTTAATAGTCATCAGTGATAGCATGCATCCTGAGACCTTGTAGTGGCTGCTACCCAACCCCTCTGATGATGACCATGATGGGAGTTTCTGAAACATCTCTCACAATCCACAGTATCTCTTTTCTCAACACTACCCTTACACAGACAATCACACCTGATGAAACATTAGTGATTTCCAATGTGTTTCCATTTCAGGGGCTTCTGTTACTTCAACAGTGTAGCGATTGCGGCCCGGCTCCTTAGACTGAAGCTGTCTGTTGAAAGAGTTCTCATAGTTGACTGGGTTGGTGCTCTTACTGTTGGGGCCCTTCAGATTGGCACACGAGTTTGACTTTTCAAACCTACTGCTCATGTTTAAATGTTTATCGCATGTCACACCAATCTTGTACTGACAGTCCCGTTTTTACCTGCTCAGCAACAGGGAGGAGTTAGGGCTTTGGGAATGTAACTGGATTGAAATTTGAAAGTCATACTTGTAACCTGATCTCAAGGTCCCTGTTGTCTTCTGTAGTTCTGTATTTCGTTCTGGATTCTCCTTTCAAAGAGCCTCTGTTTACACTTTACTTGGAGGCATGATGGTCTAATTATTAGGGTGCTGGGCTCCGGATTGAGCAGTCCGGGTTCAAGTTGCATTGCTTTCTGGTGCATGTGGAGTTTTGCCTTGACAAGAAACTATAAGGTTATGAAAGTTGGACAATGCAGCTTAATGATCTTAGAAGCAGTGAAGGTGACCATGTGATTTCAACAGCAAAATTGCTGAGCACGCAGCATGGCTGTTGTGTCAGCAAAATTGGCGAGCATACAGCATGGCTGTGTCTGATGCTAACTGATATGAGCTAGGCAATGTTGCTTTGCGCATGTCAATGGCAAGACCTAGTTTTGGCTACATTGCTTGAATTTTGGCCATTAGCATGGAAGAGAAAATATATGATGTATTGCAATACGTAACATTGTTCTTGGATATTTTTGTAGGACATTCATCATGGTAATGGTACTCAGCAGATGTTTTACGATGACCCTCATGTGATGTACATTTCAATTCACCGGCATGATGACGGAACATTTTTTCCTGGTACAGGAAAGTCGGAAGAGGTGATAAATTTGTTTTAATGAATTTAGCCTTTTAGTTTAAAATTATTATTTTCACGGTGGTGCATGTTGCAGAGTGATAAGTAATGATGTTACATTAGATTTCCAAAGTTCACGCAAAGTGCAGACAGGCTTGAAAATCTTGGGTCAGACAGCAGCTGTAGCTTGGTGTCACATGAATAAGAATGATTTAGCCCCTAAAACAATAGCATTTCACGTTGTAATGTTATTTACATTTACAAATGTCCTTTCAGTTACATTGTGAAGAAAGAAAGGATTAGTAATAAAATAACAGTGTCTGGAATTAACGTTTCTAACTTGATAAAAAGTTTTGGTCACCAGCTAGCAATTTGTGGTCACCAAAATATATCCTACTTCCAGCAGCGGAACTTGCTACAATCGTAGATTAACAGGAAAATCCCTTTCAATTTTAATTATTTCAGAATTAGCGGTAAGATAAAAAGTCACTTGTTGGCAAGAGGATCTAAATTTTTTTCAGTGTAATTGCCTTGACCAAAAATCAAAATTGACGTAAATTTTTAATACGTAATTTATCATGCTATCATGGTGAAGTAGTCCCGGAAATAGTTATATAATTTGGTTTTATCAACTGGGTTGATAATGTCAATTGGCCACTGTAAAGAGATTCAAGAGATTCTTGAATCTCTTTACGGTGGCCAATTGACATTATCAACCCAGTTGATAAAACCAAATTATATTGTTATACTTCCCACCGACGCAGCACCACAGTTTCTTTAGAAACTTACCCCCGGAAATAGTTAGTCGCCCACTGGTGACCAGTTGAAAAATTCTGGTCGCCAGTGCAATCTTTTTAGTCGCATTGGCGACCAGGGGAAGGTGCAGTTTCGGACCCTTGTCAAACTGTTCGAGCTGTTTTATTTTTTTAGCCGAGTGTTTTAATTAATACTGTCAAACATTACAGGGGCGTTGTCTTGAAAGAAGCAAAAAATAAAATATTTAGCAAATTGAAGGGCGATGTCATTTCAAGGTCTAACCATATATAACATTGCGTCACACTAATAAGTATAAACTAATAACTATTAAGTCAAACTAATGACTTTTGAATATGGATTTATTGGGACTTTTTCTTTTGGTTTAGTGTGGTGCTGGAATAGGTGTGGGCTACAATGTAAACATTGCCTTTATGGGAGGATTAGGTGAGTAACAACACATTAGCATTTATTACTGAAAAAGAAAATGAAATCATGTACACAAGAGAACTGCAACATTCAAGATTATTTCTTGGTAACTTTCATTTGAATAGTGACACGGTAGGTGAGGATGTGACCTATATATGTAGTGTTCAAAACAAGTAACATTTTGACAGCATAATGTACATTACCATATCATAGTGAATTCTTCATTTGAGCGTAGTGGCCTTTCAAGCCGGCTTTTACATTAAGAATCAGTAGACAAAAGTGGCTAGGACTATTTACTATACCCCTCCCATCCACCCCCTCCCTGGATCACAGAGGTACAAGTCCATCACAGGGTTGCTGCCGAGCACTCAATTCACAACTCAATAACTTCAGGCAGGATTCAATCACAGATCACTGTATCCATAGTCCAGCTCGCTAGCCACGAGGCTATTAGGCCTTGTCAATTAAGTAATTCCATGTGAATGTTGGACCCGCCCTACCAATATTTAGAACCAACCACAGCAAAGCAAACAGTACCACATGAAAATGGTACTCAATACCTTTTATTTAAAAGGCCAGACATTGTTCAACCTTGTTTGTTATTATTATGGCAAACACAGGAAAATACTACTCGGCATCTTGTATTTAAATGGTCACACAATATGATTTCGTTTACATACAGTTGTGCACAGTTGTATGCAAAAGTTAGAATTACCTTGTGCAGCATAAGCAGTGCAAAAGTACTGCTCAATAGCTTTCATTTGAATGGGCACACACTAGGGTTTCGTCCACAGACTTGAAAGTTAGAACCGCCTTGCACAGCATAATAAACAGTACCACATGAAAGTGCTTCTCAGTAGCTTTCATTTGAATGGTCACACACTTAATACATAACTTTCAAAAAAGTTAGTTTCTCAAGTTTCCAGTCAAGAAGGAAATGCTAATGTTCCATCGCGCAATGTCTGCTGCATGATAATTCTTATCAGCAAAAGAAGTGATGACTGCCTCTTACTCCTATAGAACCTGTATATGGTGATCCAGAATACTTTGCAGCCTTCCGTTCCATAGTAATCCCCATAGCGAAGGAATTTCAACCAGACATCGTGCTAGTGTCAGCAGGGTTTGATGCAGCTGCTGGACATTCCCCTGCCTTGGGAGGCTATCAGGTTACAGCTGCATGTAAGTACTGAACTCTCGAGGTTGTTTTGTTATCTGTACGGGTCCAGTTCGAAGGGTGGATAATGCTATCCAATGCATAAATCGTAAACTAGCTGATAAGTGTCATGTTGATTAATTAATCTTTCACATTAAATTTACCGAGCTAAAAATTTGCCATCACTGTCATTTCCACTGGCTGATAAGTGTTGGCAACACATACTACACTATTTACCGGATTGCAATTTATCCAACAGATAGTGTTATCCATACTTTGAACAACGGAACCTGAAGTTTTAAACGTGTCCTTAGTTGAACATGTTGACAGATTTCTGTAGGCCATTTTCGAGATGATTTTTCCTCTGTTTTAAGATGTGTCTTGATGGACAGCCTTTCGTTTGGAAATGAGTTTTACTGGCACGTCTTTTGTCCTGAAAATCAAGCTCATTTCTATATGGAAGGTTGTGCACCAAGACTCGCTTTGAAACAGAGGTAGAAGGCAACTCGGAAATGTATTATAATGTAATTTGGTTTTATCAACTGGGTTGATAATGTCAATTGGCCACCGTAAAGAGATTCAATTGTTGACGTTTCGAGCGTTAGCCCTTCGTCGGAGGGAATCAAGGAATTGTGGGTCGTGTGTGTTTATATACAGAAAGATGGAGCTTCGCTATTGGCTGGTGCCTGGTAACGTGAAAACAACGGAATAAATTAGTTGAATGAAAAGCGTTCGTTGATACCGTGAGGATTAAGAGTGCCGATTTGAAAAATCAATGAAGTAATCAATGAAAATTGGGCAGTGGTGGTTTTGACCAAAAATAAATGTTGCCAAAACAACTCCGTATTCCGTATTCTTTATTTTCTTTCGCCTTCCAAATCTCTCAGTGCTAATTCCTTTCGAAGAAAGAGCAGGCTTAAGTGCGTTTGGTGGGCTTTCTCTACAAGTGTACATCTTTTGTTTCCATGTTTCTGTGATGAAGTGGCAACAATCGCTGTTGTCCTTTCATTTTATCACGTCTGTCCATTGAAAATGAAAAAAGTACAAAGGGAAAGAAGTAACAATAATTTCAGAACTTTGAGTGGTTGTTAATGTGTGGGTCTTTCATTTGTCAGGCTATGCACAGTTGACCAAACAGCTCATGGATCTAGCTGGGGGCCGTGTGGTCATGGCACTTGAAGGAGGCTACAGTTTGCCTTCCCTGTGCGATGCAGCTGAGGCGTGTGTGAAGGCTTTGTTAGGAGAAAAGGTTAAAAACAGTTTTATTAATAAATATTTTAGTTTCTTATTGGCGAAGGGGATGTTTTGTAGTTTTGATATATGATTACCTGTGGACCTATCAGTTCATAGAACAGAACAGTGACGACTTTATTGACAGCTTTTATTGCGTCTTCCAGTATTAGCAATTCAGCTACATTTGGCAGTATATTTCAGGTGTACATAAGACCTACGATTTCTTAATCTTAGTTCTGAGGTTCGTTATACCACACTCTCCTAAATTAAGTGCTCGAACCAGCTGTTCGATTTCGGAGGACTAGAAACTACAGGCAGAACAAAATATTAAGTTGTCTTCAAATTGAGACTGCAAAGACAGGCAAAGAAGCCATACTCTGTGTCATATTAACAGTCTTTTCATATTCTGTTTATTTCAGGTGCCTGAGCTTTCTAATGACAGTATCAAATGTGCTTCAAATCCAAATGCCGTCTCTGTTCTCGAGAAAACCGTAACCATTCAAGGTATGTAGAAGACTCGGCCCTGGAGGTCAACCCTCAAATTGTCTGCCCTCACCCTACTCCCCCCATTTAACACAACACTGCAGCTAATATGTCAGCCTTGTGTGACCCCCCTGAAAAGTTACATGACCCCTTGCCAAAACGGAACGCTGAGAAGAGGAGGTTGCTTTTTACTGGCCGTGAGCACAAGCTAAAGCTAAAGCATCAGCTTAGTGTGCGTCAAGTTGTGGCTCATGTCGCTGGAGCTTATCCTGGTTCTGTAGCTGCAGTAAGTGACTAGGAATATTCTTACCCCCTCCCTCTCCCCCCCCCGGATGGAAAGCTGTTCCATCACAGAGTTACCCCCTCCCCCCAGGGGGGAGAGAGGCATGGTGAGAGTAACGTTTCCAGCTTAAAAGAGCTACGTCACGGTTTGTGCCTTTGGAATAATTTGGGCTAAATTTTTCAAAATCGTCATTTGCAATCCGTCTCAATCTTCTCCATTCTCAACCATCCTTGTTTCTTTTTGGTTTAGTATCACTTCTTTGGTGTTTTTCTTCCTTCGTAAACTATTATTTTTAGGTTTCCTACGTTTTAAGGGTAGTTTTGTTCGTTACAAAAACTGACTCCAAATCTTGTGACGTAGCTCCTTTAAAAACATAACTCAATAACCCGGGCCAGGGCTGGATCTGGAGTCCAGCAGCACGCTAACCATTAGGCTACCACGCCTCCCACAATCGCCTAGTGTGGCTGTAGCTAATCAGAGATGGTATGTCATCTCTTGCAGGTAGATACTGGAATAACGTAACGCGAGCAGCCACACAGATCTGTCAGTCAGTGGTCCAAGCTCAGCAGCGAGAAAAAGAAGAGGCAGACACGGTGACGGCGCTGGCATCGCTTTCTATGGGAGTTGTACAGGATCCCGACAAGTAAGAAAGAGTATGCAGCTAGAGTGATCACATGTATAATTATAAGTCATCGAACAATGGCAAACCAAAATTTGCCAAATGTCTGATTAAATCCCAGCTGTAGTCACCTTCCAAGGTAAACGGCAGTGCAAAGTTTTGCGTTGGCAACGTGTTATTGGAGAGTTCTTTAAAATAACGTCCGACCACACCACTTAATGGTGATTTAGTTGAACACCTGTACTTTCACAGGAAAAAAAATATTTGCAGTCCTGCGTAGTATCCTAGGTCACCGTGCCATATTTTGTATTAAGCACTGGTAGCCGCTAGCAGGCTCTTGTGTTTCGCACTGTTCTCATTTTAGGTTCGGGTGGTTTTTTGCGCGAGAGAGATTTGGGCTAATGCGCTGGGAAAGGGGATTGCGAACAATGTGTGTTTTAGCTTCGCTGCTCATGTAACACTCCAAACAGCAAACAGAAGATCCTCCTTTCTGGCAATATTGCAAGAGCCTTGTAGCGATGTCTACAGTTTTAGACTGAATTTTAAAATATCGAAATTGGTTGATTGAATGGCATGACCTTTAATGCTTGGAGTAATCTTTTCACTGTAACTTAAAATTTCAGAAGAATTCGTGACGAATCCATGGACGAGGAGCAAGAGACATGAAAAAGAGAATGGTTTTAGTATAGCTTACATAGGTATTTGTTTGAATGCATAAAAGTTTATCTTCTGGCAGACTCGTCAGTGTAGGTGTAAGTAAATGTTAAAGTAAATGTTAGGTGACGACTGCTGACCCAGTCTGAGGAACAAATTAACGACAATATAGTCGTCTTGCTTTGTTCCTCTGATTGATTCAGCTTTCAATTTGACCAGAATGTACTATGGACTGTCCAGTTCAACTTTCGTGTACACTTCAGTGCATCATACATGAATGATGTGGTGAATATCTGAGCAAATCACCTTTGTAAGGGAGCCATGCCACAAGCTAAGTCCATTTTGAAATACTCGCCTTTATATTTCAAGTTGGTTGTTCATAATCGGTTTCAATCTTCACATTTCGTAACAATCTGTTCTCCTATCTCTAGCCAGTTTCTTTCCTACAACAGTGACGCTTTTTCTTATCCTGCCCGGGTTGTTTGTCAAGTGTGATTAAGCTAATCTAAGTACTAGCATTTCAGTTTTTTCACTTTTCAGTGAGGTTTCTTGTTTATATTGTCTGTACTCCAGCTTTAACTTCAGCTAATTTCAAACTCCACGGAGCATAAGCAATATAAACATTTCTATGCAAGAGAGTAAAAGTAATTGAACTGGGTAGTGTTAATCGACTTTCGGACAACCTGGCCCGGAAGATCTTTAAACACACAAAAAAATGGCTAGCAAATTGTGACGTGGTTCTTTTAAATTCGAGATTTATTAAATATTATATAAAGCTTAGCTTAAAGTTTTCATTATTCATTGTATTCTCGAGCCATAAGTGTTAATCGTGTGTTGGTGAAACCTGTTCATTATACTTCCAAGGAGTTCCAAGTGTGTGATTTCACGCAATGCCCCCACCCTCCCCCCCTTCTTTCCCCGCAACTTTGTAATTATAACTTGTACATATACTGTATAACTAAGGTATCTGGGTTTTTTAAAATCCCAGTTGCTAGGAGATTTGTCATTTAAATTATGGCTTTTAAAATGCTACCCTGCATAACAAATATATAACAGGGAGACAAGAATATTGTGTAAATGCTATATATGTATAAATAGTTACCTAACTTTTTAGGTCATGTGGAATGCCTAGGCTTGACGCCCGGGCAAACGAGTATCAAATGTTGTGAGCCACCTTAAATGTGTAAGCCCTGTGAGCTGGGTTGAACGTCGAGCGATTTTTGTCAGTCGAGAGAGCTATGAAAATCTCTTGTTCTAAATTTTCTAAATGTTCTAAGTTCATTTCATAGAAATCGTGATGTAGCGTTTTTGTATAATTTCTTGTGGTCATTCCTGATGTGAGATTCAGTAAATTCTCGCACGGCGACGGTGTCTTGGTTAAATGTGTGTGGCGTGTCGACTTGAAGACCTGTTAAGCTGGTGCGAGATCTAAGGTGGTACTTCATTTGTGGTCTTTATACTTCTCTTCCTCACCTTTCTGCCAAGCAAGGGAGAATGAGGCCACGAGAGAGAACAAAACAGCATGCATTTCCTTGTTTTAATTACCATTCCAAGTTATGTTTTAGATACGTAGACTACGAGCAGTCCCTTTTTTCTTAGAGGGGGTAAGTTTCTAAAGAAACTGTGGTGCTGCGTCAGTTGGAAGTATAACAATATAATTTGGTTTTGTCAGCTGGGTTGATAATGCCAATTGGCCACCGTAAAGAGATTCAAGAGCTGACGTTTCGAGCGTTAGCCCTTCGTCGGAGCAGCGAGGCACGAAAAAGAGGGACTACCGCCAAAGCCACAGCCTTTGAATTGTGCGTTGCTCTCACAACGCAAAAATATGATTGGCTAACGCTTCGAGCGTTGACGTGGGCGCGGTTTCACGCGGCCATGTTTTCGCTCCGCACTCGACGGACTAAGAAAAAAGGGACTGCTCGTAGTCTATTAACCAAGAGGATTCCATCTTCTCATTTCACATTCACCCAAGAAGGTACAGCGATGCCGACGGCTCTCTCCTTGTTTCATGCTCTCTTGATTGTGTATTTATGTCAGGATCACCGCAATCCCGTACGGAACTTTGTGAATTATTTTTTATATTTTTTGGTTTCTGAAATGAATGGTTATTGGTTTGGGATGTTAACAGATGGGAATTTCTTTAGCGTTTAACTGTGAAATAGCTGTGATGAAACCATAAAAGGTTGCAACTTTATATCAGCTAAGATTTCATCTCGACTCTTTCAGTCTACGTCCACACTAAACCGGATAAATTTGAAAACGCAACTTTTTTTCTCCGGATTGGCCTCCCGTGCACACTAAAAAACGCTCTCCAAGGTGGATAAATATGAAAACGCTGGCTAGGTGTGTTAGTGTGGACGGCGAAAACGGACCTTTTTGAAAACGCTGACATCAAAACAATCGAATGACGTTGCTCGGACAATGTGGACATGTTCTTGCATGTATTAAGCGTTTCTTGCGAGGCAGCGTTTCAAAATCGATGGCGAAACAATTTGGACAGAAAACATTTTATCCGCTTTCGAGGCGAAAAGGCCGTTTTCAAATTTATCCGGCTTAGTGTGGACGTAGCCTCAGTTTCTGACAGCCTCGCGTCTTATTTCTTGTACCATATGAAAGTAAGGTATACAGGCGAAGCAGAAGACGTGTGGGCTTGTTGGAGTAATTCAAACATTCAACTGGAAACTAATTATTCGTTTGCAAAAAAAACGTGCTTTTAATGTTAAACCATTCACACTCGTGAACCCAGAGTGCGTTGCAGTGCCTATAAGAAAGAAAGGAAGATGTGAAAAAATTGTCGAATTTCTAGGTTTCTCTTCTCGTACATTTTAACGTTAACTCGCTTGTGTGTGGGCTTGAACCCTCTCGTTCCCATGGGAAGTACCGATGTTGGAAATCAGTAATCGTGGACCTAGAGACCACATCCAATATACCATTGAAGAGTGTTGTTTGTGTATCTCGCCAAGACTATTTTGCTGTCTGAATTCCGTTTAAATCGGTCAAATATTGACAACATAATGGCATGTTGTTCCAAAACCCAGTACCAGTTGATAGATTTAGTACATCAAGGATCAAAGACAATCCGAGTATTTGCATTGTGTCAGTGATTTTGACAACAAATGGCAAACGTGGTTGTGTAATATAACTAACCAAGTTTGTCAATATCACTAAAAGAATACAAATACTCGTAATTTCGTAATGGCATCTTGTGCCTTAACGACACTCCAGAGAGGATTAAATCTAGACTTTCGATTCTAAACTGCACACGATGGCTTTCAATAATTAGTGTCACAAGCAAATGTATTTTCAAATTTCAAAAATTAACAATGTTAATAAATCCCGTATACATGCTCTTTGCGTCTTGGAGTCTTGATTGTGTGCAGGGTTGTGTAGGGATTTTTCGGTGCTAGCTATGTAGCGCTTAGGGGGCGACCATTTAACTTTCGAGGGGGGGGGGGGGTGGTGATTTTGAAAAAAAATTCCTGCAAGCGCCCGTCAGAAGAAAAAAATTACATGCAGCACAAATGGAGGAAAAAAGTCGTGCACGGCTCTAAGAACGAAAACATGTTACAAAGGGGAAAATACTATCCTGCAGAGCACTGGGAAGGGGAAGAATATCCTGACCAGAAATCAGCAAATCCCCCCCCCCCTCAAAAGTTAAGTGGTCGCCCCCATACGAGTAACACTTCGAGGAGTGACCGTCTACAACAACAACAACGTTTATTACATACAATACTAGTTACAGTGAAAAGTTTGGACTCTTTCCACATGACCAAAACACTTGTAGACTGCGAGCAGTCTCTTTCTTTCCTTGTGCCCTTTCTGTGAAGCGAGTGGCGAAGTCATTCCCTTCTCGCTTTTACCTGCATTTGCATAACTGTTTCCTTCGAGCGTAGGAAGTGACTGCTCAGTCAAAAAAACTTACGAACGGGTGCTGTTTTGTTATTGGAGCCTGCGTTCCCCTAGATCAGTGGTCGAGTTTCGCGCGTGCGTAGGTACGTGATGTATGAGGAAATTATGTACCCAAAATTCAATCGCTTTGGACGACAGAGCAGATTGTGGGATATATAAATCGATTTAGACCACGTAACAGATTATGTGGGTTAGGTTCAGGGTAAGGTTTCATGATTGATTTACCTACTAGAAGATGGGTATCCATGTTCTATAAGAAAATAATGCCCGCTTGAGGTCTAGAAAAGCTGCTAGTGGATGCCCGAGCAGTTAGGCGAGGGCATTCAGCTGCTTCTCTAGACCTCAAAAGGGCACTATTTTCTTATAGGACATTGGGAAACCCATCTTCTGGCTGGTTGAGAAATTCGCAACGCACAACCTACATCCGGGGTACCGGGCTTCTGTAGTTTTTGCCCATGTTCTATTAAAAATAAAGCCCGCTAAGATTCCATGGCGAGCATACAGGGCTATATTCTAATATATAATAAGTCTTGTTATTTTTGGAAATATTTATCTGTTGACTTTTAATTAGTGGCTGATTAACTTTTAATTAGCGGATATATGATACCCTGGTCACCGACAAAACGACTAAACCGACCCTCGAGCAAGATTCCCGCGATTAATAAACTCTCGAGCTCGGGAAAAATAAAAGATGGCTCGGGGGAGAGGGTAACCTTTCTGCCAAGGACAACTTTCCTCCATAAAAAGCCCTTACACAATAGTAGATATATGGAGCTCTCAAGTAACATGCACGACTTCCCAGGCGAACTCCCTGACCCTCCCTGGCAAATCTTCATTGAAGCGTTAGTAAAGTTTCCGATATTGTTATCCAATCAAAGAAACACACGAACACTCCGAGAACAGTCCGAAAGTTGTCACGCCATTGTGGCGTCGCTGAGCAACTTTGGGACGAAAACTGTGGGCTCAGTCCGGTCCCCAAGAGTGCAGATAACATCATTTCCGATGACCGGATATGGATAAAAGTTCACAAAATAATAATCAAGCAACCTAGCTTGCGTATCTAGCGAGATCAGCACATTTGCGTGACAAGCGTGACCTCAAAAAAGGAGATTAGACGAAACTGCTGAGTCGTGTAAGTACAGCATTTCTCTAGCTTGGCGATTTGTAAAATCTCGTGACCCAAGTATTAAAGGAAGGTGATTTACCTCCATACACATTCCGGCACCATTAGAATGTTATTAATTATTTAATTGCAACAACAGTTAGGGAAACGGTGAAGCCAGGACACCAGACTCCACTCCACTCCACCTACCATCGCATTGGAGTTGCTGGGATGCAATTTCTTCGGAAATAGTTTTTCCTTATTATATTCGGTAGTTTTTTTTTTTTTTTTTTTGTATTTTATTGTTTTTATTCATCTTGAAACGTTAAATACACTAACGAATACATGTAGATACAAAACACATACACTGTAGACCTCTTTACACGTGTTACACACATTCATTTTTAAACACCTAGCTACGAGTGCACTGCAGTATTTATACCAGTATCAGTGAACTTGCCCCACTTTTTCAAATGGAAGGACAACTTGTTACGCGATTTGGCAACCATCGTTTCAAGCTGGTGAATCATTTTTATCCTAGCGATTAATACCATAATGGATGGTTTAGTTTTGTTACATCTGCAGGAATAAATGTACTTTTTTGCAATCAACAAGATATGGTTTACAAATAAGTCTCTATTACAATCCATTATACCAAACATTATATCTTTATTAGATAGAGGTTCGATTCCAATGCCTTGGTTGTCCATCCATTTTATAACTTCCGCCCAAAAATTCTTAGTGTAGTGGCAAGATATAAAAAGATGTTCAAGAGATTCGTCTGCTTCTCCACAAAAGGAGCAAGCTGGAGATGGAATTATTCCAATTTTGCTGAGGAGGACATTTGTGGCAAGACATCTGTTTAGTAGTTTATATTGAAATGCCCGTGATTTTGCGTCCAATGCAACACGATGTGGTAGGCTGTATATTTTTTTCCAATCTAGTTCATCGGATGCGAATTGAGCGTTGTATTTGAGTTGAGCTGTTGGAGGAGTAATGGTTCTATTACGAAATTCCTTATAAATAAGCTTTGATTCGGCTCTGTGGAGTAAGACATTTTTACCATTTAAGTGTAGCTGAACTTGATTTTGTAAGTTGAAAGGCTCGATGACAGAATGACTACATGTTTTTATATTCGGTAGTGTTATGACGTCTTACTAAGGTCGTGCGCGCGCGTACTTACTTCATTAACTGTGACGTCACAAAGAATTAATCAACAGTTGAGTTTTACTCAGTTCAACTTCGTTAGCTGTTTGTGCGCGTCTTTGGACTGCTTCGAGATGATTTTGAGGAAACTAAGCATTGTGCTTATCGCGATTGCTCTGTTATCTTCCGCTCAAGCGAAGAATGAATGTCCACTGCAATGTGACTGCAGTGATGATTTCTCGGTGGTGAGATGCCGGGGAATGGAAAAATTTCCCGTGTTTGGCTTTGCCTCAAAAGTCAAAACTTTGTAAGTAACCATTTGAAAACGCGCATTTTTGCATTTAAATGGTTTCAAAGTGTTCAGCAACCAATGGAATCTGTTTTTAGTTAAATGACAGACAGCAGATTTTAGCGCAGTCACTGGCTTGACACACAAGAAAAAAATTATACAACTGCCACTTATGTTTAACTGTATGAAGAAGGGACAGGGAATGTTCAAATTTTAAAAACGAATCATTTTGTAAGGTATGCAGTGCTTTTCTTTACAGCGGCTGTTAGTGACGAGGAACTCTAGAGAATAGTAATGGAATGGAAAACGGTGCAAAGATTTCCTTGAGCATAAGCGTACGGGCATTTTTTTGCCAGGGGGGGGGGGGGGGAGGGGGGCGGTGAACCATTTGCCCAAAATTAAAAATTTCCCAAGTTGCCTTTCCCAAATTTCTCTTGCTGGAAATTTTGTTTTGGATGGAGGGGGGGGGGGGGGGGGCTACAGCTCCCCTCGACCCGTACGCCTATGTCCTTAAGGGTGAGAATTAGGAGGGGGGCTACAGCTCCCCTCGACCCGTACGAAAAAGAACACGAAGCCGCTTAGTAAAGGAAGGAACCCGGATGCGAGTGAAATTTACAGAAAAATGATACAGAAAGAATTCTCTTGTTTTCCCAGTGAGACTTTTATAATTATTTTCATTTTTCAGGGATGTGACTTACGGAAACATCAAGCATATTCACGAGAACGACGTGAAGGCTTACACGAATCTGGAAAACTTGTAAGTAAAGTAGAATTTCACGACTTGGTAAGAGGTCCAATTTCTAATGGGATGCAGTAATTCTAAAACTAAAGTAATTGCAAAAAGTCACCACAAGAGGGATAAGGACAGTTGTAGAATGATCTTAACTATCATCTTTTGCAGCAATTTGCGGTCGTCCCCCCAAAATATGCCTGTGCAATCGAGAAAAACTATTTTTTAAAAGCGCGTCTCTAACATTCGTAGTCTGAAGCGTTAGCCATCTTCTCGACTTTAATCTCCGGAGGCGGGGCGCGAATAATTCTTGTTATTTCAAACAACCGACAATGCTAGCTTTGTTTGTCTGCAGGTTTATCAGTCACAATCCTTTAGACTGCGATCATGCGACTACGTACACTTTGAAACACGTGCTAAGAGAGACCGCTGGACTGAAGTCTTTTGATGGACACAAGATTAAATGTCAGAGAATGATGCCGCTTATGAACAAAGCAACCCATGGTAAGTGAAACCTGATGTCAACAAACGGGATAAGCTCCAGCCTGATGGGTCAGTAGGATCGACAGAAAAGGTTTCTTTTCTTCGACTTCGCATGTGAGCTTGAAAATCAAATGGCGGCGTATCGTGGAACGAACTACCCATGGATGTGGTCCGCTTTCATACGGACAAATGGATTCCATGCGATTTCAAAAATGTAAGTCTCCACATGTCTTTCTTTGATAGGGAAGAGTCACCACCATTACAAGATACCAGGACATCACATTCATTTCCATCAGGGAAGTGCTCGTTGTTACACCCCATTAATGGTGGCTGGTGCGATCGTGTTCACTGTATTTGCCTTTCTCGCTGTGGCGGCCGTTTGCTGGGCTGTAGTACACTACAGGTACAAAATGTTCAGGTGAGTAATCATTGGTCAGTTTTCAATCGAGCGTCGTAACTTTGACCAATCACAAAGGACGCACACAATGCAAATCAAAATCTAATTACATGTAGTTAGCGGCAAAGCGCGGGGAAACGCGTGTAAGCGTTTTACGATTATGTTTACTTCTAATTGGCTGAGAAAGGGGCGCGAGATTTAACCTCTGTTTCAACACGAGTCTAACATTTCTAAAGGCCGGTTCTCACTAGCGCATAAGCATAAGCACAAGCATAAGCAGAACATAAGCATAAGCAAGTGAGAACACCCTCGACATAAGCATAAGCATAAGCTCAAGCCTTTCAACCAATCACATGTCACTTTGACCCAGACTTCTGCGGAAAGTATCACAAGCAAAATGGCGGACGCTATGACATCTGTAGACGTCAGCTATCTTGTTTTCAAACATCGGGGAGACCTGGTATCGAGTATTGCGTCAAAAAATGTATTCTGCGCGTGCGTATGTCCTTATGCTTATGTCGCCAGTGTTCTTACTTGCTTATGTTTATGCTTGTGCTTATGCTTATGCGCTAGTGATAACCAGCCTTAAGTGCGAAGCCATTCATATGAAAATGAGTTTGCTTTGCATGGCAATGAACGTGCAGGTAAAACGCATTTTCACATGAATAGTTTCGCACTTAGAATCGTTTTGACAATGAGGAAAAATAGAACTCGGAAATGGCCTAGCTATTACTTTTCACCCTCAAATTAAAATTTATCTAAAGTAAACTGTATTGAAATTGTAGATGTTGATATTCGAACTTAAGAACCAACTTTTGGCGAATTGCTTTTCCTAGCATACATTCACTGTGTTAAAACATCATCCAGCTCTATTACTTGAAACGACAGCATTGATTTCTACTTTTTATTGCAGTGCTTCTAAGCAGCATGCCTCAAAAACTGAAGATCCGGTCAGTGAAATGGAAAAAGGTCAAGGAAACGTTTCCGACTCGACTGAACAGGCGTTAATAGAAGGTTTAAGAAAACAGCGACGAGGCTCACAGGGGTACCCTGAGAATGCTATTGTCAACTCCGAGGATGAAGATGTTGTGGAACAGGAAGATTATCTCAGGGAGAAAATGAAGAAACAGAGGCGCTTATCCCAGGGATATGCTGACGGGACGGGCTCCAGCGATGATGAGTCTGTTATGGTGGAGATCAACTTGAACGAGGATCTCTACTCGTCCCGGCGAAATTAACCTACTTCTATTTTCTGAAATGTTTTGCAAAATGCTTCTTCATTCACTTCAATCGGATGTTTGTGGACTATGTATTTATTTTCTTCAATTCTACGTACGTTTTATCTGATCAGCCAGCATTGAAAACATGCGTAAAATATTTATACCTATTCGTTGCTACATCTATTTTTTTCCGTTTCAACGTTGGAAAAAAGATTTTTTTCTATTTTTATTAAAAAAAACATATACAAACAAAAACATTACAAAAAGAAAAAACACAAAAAAATGAAATTAAATTAATGAGAAACTGGTCGAATTCCTCCTCGACACCGAAGCGTTCTTAAAAAAAGAAAACTTTCTACATCTTTCCTGCCCGAAATTGATTCATTTCTAGTTTTTGGGAAGTTTTGTAAAATTTTTCTTCAGTCCGTCTCTATTTCGTTCAAAACTATATGTCTTTTCTCTGATCAGCTAACATTGAAAACATGCGTAAAATTATTTATACCTGTTCGTTGCTACATCCAATTTTTCCGTTCCAACGTTGCGAAAAAAGATTTGTACTATTTTTTAAAAAAACATATAAACCAACAAAAACATTACAAAAAGAAAAACACACAAGAAAATGAAATTAAATCAATGAGAAACTGGTCGAATTCCTCCTCGACACCGAAGCGTTCTTAAAAAAAGAAAACTTTCTACATCTTTCCTGCCCGAAATTGATTCATTTCTAGTTTTTGGGAAGTTTTGTAAAATTTTTCTTCAGTCCGTCTATATTTCGTTCAAAACTATATGTCTTTTCTCTGATCAGCCAACATTGAAAACATGCGTAAAATTATTTATACCTGTTCGTTGCTACATCCAATTTTTCCGTTCCAACGTTGCGAAAAAATATTTTTTCTATTTTTATTAAAAAAAAACACACAAACAAACAAAAACATTATAAAAAGGAAAACACAAAAAAATTGAAATGAACTTTGATGAGAAATTGGACTTATTCCTCCTCGACACCGAAATTGATTCATTTCTAGTTTTTGGGAAGTTTTGTAAAATACTTCTTCAGTCCGTCTTAATTTCGTTCAAAACTATGTATCTTTTATCTAATCAGCCAGCATTGAAAACCTATGTGCAAATGTTAATAATTATTCGTTCCAACGCCGTTAACGTTGCGAGAAAGACTTTATTTTTAATATATAAAAAGGATATAAACACACACAAAAAAACAAAAACCACGAAAGCAACAAAAAAATATATTTGAAACTAATTTTGAAAAGTTGATCGTATTTCTCCTCGACAGCGAACTGCTCGAACTGCATCTTTCTTGTGCGAAATTGATTCATCTCTTTGCGAAGTTTTGTAAAATGTTTCCGGTTTCAATCCATCTATATTTCGTTCAAAACTATAATTATACTTGTTTGATATCTGATCTGTACAGGCCCCGAAATGATCCCGACCCCGAACTGATCTCCAACCCCGAAATGATCCCCAATTTGACCCTGAAATATTCCAACCTCGAAATTATCCCCAGTTTGACCCTGAAATGATTCCGACCCCGAAATGATCCCCAATTTTTTTCACGCGAACCCCAAACTGATCCCCGAGTAATTTGGGAACGGCGTTTAAGCATGGGAGTGGGGATTAGTAAACTAAAGTATAAAAGTAACTTAAAGCTGAAACAAAAAAGGTTATTGTAACAGAACAGAATATTCATAGCTACTGCAGGGCAAAAAATTGAGGTCTTTCCTCAGTTTCCCTTGTTGTTAAGTAATCCACACTCCCATGCTTAAACGCCATTCCCTAAATTACTCGGGGATCATTTCAGGGTCAAATTGGGGATCATTTCGGGATCTGTACCGATGGATCAGCCAATATTGAAAACCTGTATTCATTTCGTTGCTACTTCTGTTTTCCAGCGTTACGCAAAAAATATTTTTCCGATTTTTATTGACAAATTACAGAAAAAAAAACAGAAAAAAAGCGAACTTAAAATCCAAGAAAAATGTTTCTAATACCTTTACGAAATTTATCGTATTCCTTTTCGACAACAAAGTACTCTTGAAAACGAAACATGTACGTCTTTGACAATTACCTGTTTTATTTCTTAGTTTAAACCTGGGGTCTTACAGTTCAATAGTAGATTATTTAGTGATTTTTTGATTAAAGTTAATGAAAAATGAAAAAAAAATGTTGATTTTCTGTGTGGAATTGTGTCAAGTGTTTAAATAATGTTTTCTTAATTTCTGGCTATGTGGAGTAAAAACTTTCATGTCTTTTTCTGAAGAAAGCTATGTTGCTGTATAAGGAAAATGTGATTTTTATTGTTATTTGTTAAATAAAATGTTGATTTATAAGAGCCGATCAAAGTTGCCTCCAGAAATCCCACGATTAATGTCTTGAATAATATTCACCTATTTTAGAGCCTTCACAGCCGACACTGCGGAAAAAATAGAGAATTAATGTGTGGAAATGTGAGCATTTTTGGTAATTTTAAGGAAACGCCCTGAAAAAGGAGAGAATTAACGGTGTGAAAATTTAAGGTTAAGATTTATACAAGAGATACATTGTTTTATGTTTATTAACCTCTCAGTTTTCACCTTCATAATTTTGCTTTCAATTTTTGCTATAAGCATCTCAGGTTCGACGTGGGAGGCGTGGTGGCGTAGCGGTTAGTGCGCTGGACTCCGGATCGGGTCTTCCCGGGTTCGAGCCCTGGTCGGGGCACTGCGTTGTGTTCTTGGGCAAGGCACTTTTCTCTCACAGTGCCTCTCTTCACCCACGTGTATAAATGGGTACCATCTCATCCATGGAGGAGTATAAATAGTACTGTCGCTTCATGCTGAGAGATAAGCTCCGGCCTGATGGGCCGCTAGGCTCGTATGCAGACTTTATCTTTTTCACAATCGCAGGTTCGCTCGTTTGGACTAAAATTCTGTCATTGATGCATCGTGGCTTCCCTTGCTGGCGATGGCCACATCCGGGCGCTAAAAAGGAACCATGTATAGAAACCGTGACGTCATGCGCTTGCACGGTGCGTTTTTCCGCGGTGTCTCACAACCTCGTTCCCAGGGTCCTCTCCTTCCCGTTCCCTGGAGCGAGAGAGAGAGACGGGAAGGAGAGTACCTTGGGAACGAGGTTGGAGCCTTCCTGCCTCGTTACCGTACGGTTTTTTCCCCAGGCCTTCACGGTATAGTATGACGTCAGTACTTCCATGATCGCGACGAAAAATCTAGGCCTAGGAACTGGGCAAGGAGCCTTCATTGATCACCATCACCGGCCACAAAACCATGAATTTCCGGTGTCTGACATTTGCAGACTGCAGACTGCAGACTGCAGACTGCAGACTGCAGACTGCAGACTGCAGATTGCAGACTGCAGACTGCAGACTATAGTTTTGTTTCCCAGTGATTTTAAATGAGAGCGTTTTTCTACGAAACCCTTGTACAATTTCGTGTAAAAACAAATGTTAGGAAGTTCGAGGCGGCGAAAACCGGAAGTGGGGTCGGATTTTTACGTTTGACCGCTGTCAAACTCTTCTAACCGACTGCAGGCCACTGACACTGACGTCATCAGCTAATTTCCCGCGCTCAGCTGACATCGCCTTGTGCCTTGAGCCTTGAATTATGGCGAGCGAGTCCAGGTGAGTTTTTCTACTTTCTTGAAAGTTATTGTCGTGTGAAAGCTAAACGGCTCGTAATCATTCCTCAGTATGCCTTCCTTGGTCATCTTCGAGTAAACTTGAGACTAACACTGTCAACACATACCCATATCGTCTTTTACGTGGCCAAAGAGTCATACAAAGATTTGTGTCGCGTTAAGCTCTGCGGTCTTCAAGATTTGTGGTCAGCGGTCCTCAGTCAACGTCTTGTAATCTAAGATCTCAGGTCCACTGTAGCAGTCTGCAGTCTGCAGTCTGCAGTCTGCAAATGTCAGACACCGATGAATTTCTAGGGGCAACCCTCCGTTGGTTACGAGACACACACAAGGTACGTACTACGGCTTTTTCCCCAGGCCTTCACGGTATATGACCGCGACGAAAAATCCATGCCTAGGAACTAGGCAGGGATCCTTTGATCACCACCACCGGCCAGAAAACCATGAATTTCTAGGGGCACCCCGCCGTTGGTTACGAACCACACACAAAGTACGTACTATAGAGCCGAGTATTCACTTGTTCTCATAGCCGCCATATTGGCCTACCTTTACAAAAGAATTTCAACTTACTTCATGACTTTGTTGTAACAACAAGGCCGCCATCGGGGCTGAGTAAATATGTTTTACATCCCGATCGTGTCTTTTTTCCTGGGGCTTTTTTGACACCCCATCTCTAAGGACTCTAACGGAAACTAGATCAGACTGAAATTGAGTCCAGTGGTACAAAAGCCTTTCTTGTCTAACCAAATACCCTCTAGTTTACTCCATGAAAAATATTTCATCCTCAATCTCTTTTGCCATGCTGTTAAACAGGGGGGATGTTGAGAGGTGCGAAGTGTGGGTGGGTGGGGACCAGACCAGATTCCCACTTTCCCGGTGAAAAATAGGAAATCCCAGTTGCCATTTTACTCCATGTTCGCCCCTTCTACTTGTGCAATGGATTGAAAGGAAAATACTTCTTTCAGTCCGTTCTTCTATTTTTTTCTGTTTTATTTCTGTTCACTTTTTTACTTTCACACATTTCTTCCTTCAGACGCATCACGCGGCGAGCCGTCCTCGGGGTTAGTCGGGCGACACGAAGTAAACCGATTAACGAAATCAGTGCGAACGAAAGTTTACAAGGAAAAAAGTGCCCCTGGGATACCTACTCTTCCACGGCCCATTCGAATGCTTGCTGGCCTCTGCTCATGTAAACTTTCGTTCGCACCGATTTCGTTGCTCGGTTTACTTCGTGCCGTTCGGCGAAATAATTGAGCTATCAGGTGACGACACAGGCGGAAATCTTCGGAATTACTTTTGGGCACCAAAGAGAGGCTTTTTCCGAAAGTGTGAAACTTTCTTGATTTTGTCTTTGCTGTATCGTAAATGCGAGGTTCGTCGCTGTTAAAATGACCGATTACTACGAGATACTGGATGTCCCAAAGAGTGCAAGCGAACAAGACATCAAGAAAGCGTAAGTTTTATTCTTGTTTGGAACTTCGGCATTGATCCCATTTGCCTTATGCACATCATCAAAATTAGTCAAAAGGAAGCTGCGCAAGTGAAAGAACGAGATTTCGTACATGCATATAAATTTGTTTGTGAGTCTTCGAAGAATCTAAAAGCTGAAAAATGCTTTAATGTCGAAGACAGATACATGCAAGGAGGCTGCTGAGTTCAGTCTGCATTTCACAGGAGCTGTCATCGAATTTGTTTTGTTTATTATTCATTATTCTTGTTAGTTTTCTCAATGTTTATTTGCACTCAGGCAAAAGTATCGATTGTGTTTAACCTTTCTGTTCTTGTCTTTTGCTAGAGATTAATTTAACTAGAGTTTTATTTCATATTTTCGTAAATTAAGTATTAAACAAAAATTGTCTGCTGTGTTTTCCTTCCTGATCCTAAAAATAAAGCATTCTCAATTCCAAAGAACATTCTAGAACGTGATTGTAACAAAGTACGACAAGTACAGTCCCGTACAGTAGACCCGGCCTGACCAATCGATGACAATTGATGATCGGAAATCCAATCGATCAATCGATATCAATCGATGACAATTAGTTAATTGTTATCTACTGCTATCGGCCAATCGATGACCAATCGATAATCACAAGCTCGAGTCCTCTAATTGCTATCGATTGCCAAATTTACTTCATGTTAATTCACCTGATCTTCCCTTTGGGAATAATTAGTTCATGCCTTGATATCGTGATCTACGTGTATGTAGATACGTATTTCTTATATACCCGCCCAAAAAAATATGTAAGTCCATGAAATTGCTAATCGTTGACAATCGACAGAATCGATAATAATTGATCGCAACCGATAGCAGTCGATGATAATCGATGGCAATCAATAAACACAAAATTTTTGTTCATCGATTGGTCATTGATTTCCGATATCAATCAATTAATGTGTCCTCCTTGAGCACAAACTAATATCACACAATATTGGGTTTAAAGTCATTGACAAGGGTGTTACACAAACTAAGTCCAACAAAATTTGGTTAACAGTGTTGTCAGTGCTTGTTTTGCTTTGAAATTGCTGTAACATGTTGTGTTAAAAATTGTGTTGTAAGCCATGTTGTTACATGATGTTGATCTTTATGTTGCGTTAAGAATCATCCTGTATACCATCACCTTCACACTTTGCTAAATGATTTGTGTTTTTCATTGTTTGTTATAGATATCGAAAACTAGCTTTAAAATGGCACCCAGACAAAAACCCAGACAATAAAGACGAAGCAGAGGAAAACTTTAAACAAATATCAGAAGCTTATGATGTCCTGTCAGACAGTAAGTTGAACAATACCGTATTTACCCGTGTATAAGTCGACCTTTCATGACCTAAAAATCAGTCCAAAAAATCACCCTCGACTTATACATGGGTCAAAAACTAAAACCCAAGCACCAGTAAAATAAATTCGGCACAACTAGCATAACAATTGTGTCTATAATCTTACGTAAAACGTCTTACAAACAATGATACAAAATGCAAAGTCCTTCACTTAGCGGTCTGCGTCTAAATTAGCAATTCAAGTTGAAATGCTTTAAAATTTATCTGCTTTATGTAGACCTGAGGGTTGAAGATACTCCCTGGCAAAATTTCAGAATAAACAACTGACATTTCCTGCAAAATAAAGACGTAAATCTGCTGAGGAAAAACTCCCTGCTTGGTAACCTGGCATGATGTAAGCACGTGCAGTCATCAGTTACCAATACTCAACCGATTTTGTAGCTTGGTTACCAAATTTTCTAAACACGCTGTTTATCGCGCGTTCTCAAAGATTTAAGACCTTCTTTGGTGTTTTGCTTGCCTGCTAAAGCTGCTTTTTCAACTTCCACAGTTAGAAAGGTTTGTCTGCAATTAGTATGTTTGATTTTGTAAGCCTGTTTCAAACAATATGGACAAAATGCCCACATGTACATGTGTTGTTAAAACGATTGCAAACATGCGAGAATATTAAAACTTCACATTGAAACTTGCTGTGATTGTTTCATATTATCCATAGTACTTACCTGAACAATAATTCTAAGAAATACAATATATTTAAGTTTTCCAATAAAATGAAGAAAACTTAGTTTTTGGCCCCAAAGTTAGGGGGTCGACTTATACACGAGGTCGACTAATACACGGGTAAATACGGTATAATTTGGTTTTATCAACTGGGTTGATAATGTGAATTGGACACCGTAAAGAGATTCGGGCGAATCAAGGAATTGTGGGTCGTGTGTGGTTTATATACAGAATGATGGAGCTTCGCTATTGGTTGGTGCCTGGTAACGTGAAAACAACGGAATAAATTAGTTGAATGAAAAGCGTTCGTTGATACCGTGAGGATTAAGAGTGCCAATTTGAAAAATAAATTTTTGTTCTAGAGTTTTGCGGCTTTCCGTGCTTCCTTGGTGAAGGGAAAGGCCGCAGACTGCCATATGTTGCTTAGAATGATTTGGGAGATTGAAGTATCTCGCGACCGGTTTAGATGCATTTTTGTCGTCTTTCTCTACATCCTGAACAGTCCAGTAATGTGGCTAAATGTAATTTAGGCTAAGTTAAATGCGAACAATGCTGGCCAGCGGTCGCTCCCTGGGCTTTGGTGCGGGGCGGTCTGGGGCTTTACGCAGGGGTCCAAGCGTGGTTTACAGTTCGGCTCCGGATGTCAAGTCATTCCGCGTTTGCTTTCGCTACGGGATAGTTCGCTGAGTTTACTCCCTGCCCGCCCCTCCCTCTTGGCATGGTAAGTATTAGGTAAGTATCTTTGTTTCCACTGTTCTAACAGTGTGACGGTGCCTGGTGGTTGCCGCTCACAGGGTTGTCATGGATACCCTGCGCGTTCGGCTAAGAGTGACTCGTGGCCCCACCTTCCTTATTTCAGGCACCATTCCCCAAGCTTATCTATTGTGATGAGTTTAAAAGGACTTGGCTATCATGAGACATTTCAAGTGACTTGCAACACTGCCCAGAAATACTTAAAAATGGGAATTTCTAAAAACAGTGATCAAGTGGCATGATTACACTGCTAATGGCAAAAAAGCAACAGTGACACCAGAAGGTTATGCATTTACCAATGACAATTACAGTGTACTTCCAGTGAAACCAGGGAAACCGTGAACACCTCAGTAAAATTATTTCTGGAACATTTATTGTTTTGTATTAACCTATCAAATGAGAGATGAAACCACAACTTAGAGTTTTGATTTGTGACCATTAGTCATGAAACAAGATGTTGGCTCAATATTCAGTTTTACTGTTAAACTGTAAGTTCTCACTGAGAAGGAAAATGTTGCCGCTAACACTATAAAAAGACATGCATTGCAGACTTATACAAAGAAACTTTTTATTTTTATTTACTAATCAGGAAATTTATATACTTGTAAGACAGACTAAACGATAAACAAAAGTTGCATTGAAAGTGAGAAATGATCATCACAGTTAATTTCCAATTTAAGCAGTTGGAATAAAGAAGCCTGAAAAATCAGGGTTTCAACGGGATTCAAACCTGTGACCTCTGTGATACCGGTGTGATGATCTACCAACTGAGCTATGTAGCCACACATTGGGAGCGAGGTCAATTTATCAAGTTCATATTTTCCCCTGAGGAGTATACCGGTAAATTAAAGCCACAAGACAAGTTTGAAACTCAAAATTCCCACACATCTCTGAAAAAATAACTTGTATCACAGTATCTCATATTTCAACCTGATTATTCAAATTTGTCAAGGTTTCACACAACACCGCTTGTAAATCATATACTATGAAGACTATGACAAAATGAAACTAAAAAGAAATATAGAAAATTATTCACATAAACACGACATTTGCTTCTAGAAGCAAGTAGCATGCGGTAGCACACCCATCATTATCTTTTACTGACAATGACAACACGCAAAGCCAAACAAATGTTTAGTCTCAAATGATCAGGTGAACTATTGTTATTACGCAGATAAACATTTGAAGGCAACAGTTGACATACTGTTAGTAGTAATTTCCAAAGCCAGTTGACAAAATCCATTTTCAATCCATTTGAAGCTTTCTGTGTTCGCAAGTGCTGTTCATCTCTTTACGACATCTATTTCCACTTTTTCAGTGTGGCGTTACTTCCTCTAGTTTGAACCCTCAAATTTTGCCTTTGCAAGAGGAGAGAAATATCATCTTGAAAATTCAGAAGGATGGCCCTGCGAGACACCATTTAATATACTTTTCATAAAAGCAAGCCTATGATTGGATAAAATTTAGTTCCTTGAAGAAAACGGTCACTGATTGGCTACCACCAAAATATCCCAAATGGAACCAAAGGGAACCAAAATTCTCCTGAACATGTCTGCTGCCTAGTGGCAGCAAAAAACTGAAATCAATTCTTGTTCTATTTCGGAGCTTAAAATGTAAAATATGTTGTAAATATACATTAAACCACATGACACGGAAGAGCTCTTCAGGAGCTTGTAAAGAAGTGCATGTGCTTGGAGATCGAATTGGAATTTGGAGTGTTGGAGGGAGGAAAACTGGAAAACCATCAGTGTAAGGATGAGAACCAGCAACAAACTCAACCCAGATATGATGCCTGGTGCAGGAACCAAACCTAGTGAAACTTGGTGGGAGGGTTGTCCAATACACCCAATATGTGACGGGGCCCCAAAGGGGTCATGGATCATGACGGATGACGACAAACCAACACTGGAAGTTATGCTATGAGAGACTAGAAAAATTTCACTTTTACATTATGAAAAGGGGTAGAAATGTTGGTGGATCAGCAGGATCATGATGGATGACAACGGCTTGTCACTGCAGTTTGTGAAGGATCATGACGAGGAAAACCAGGAAAAACGATGTTCGTTACTATATTATTTGGAAAAAGAATATAGAATAAAAATAAGCAGAATGTCACTCAACAAAATATTCATGTTTCTACTAAACCCCCCTAGCGGAAACGCTAAAATACAAAAACTAATAGCAAAACATATATTTGAATGCTTTGAAAAAAGGAAAGGGGAAGACGGCAAAAAGTAAATACTCTAGGAATTAATTAATCAATAATACATACTATTTATTGTATAAGACTCCAAATAAAACATGTCTGTCTGTCTGATGACCTCTCAGCAGAAGACAGTTTGTGAGAGACGTAGGGAGTTTCTGTCTATATGTAAAAGCTTCTCAAATTCTATGTGTACTTGAATCCAAGATCTGTTTTTTTGTAAACTACCATCTACAATTGCCCCAGAAAATCTATGCTTAGTTCAAATGCCCTGCCTATGCCCCCCCCCCCCCTTCCGGGCCTCTCACTGCCTCTGGCTTAACATTGATAAATTAATACAGGTACATAATCCAAACCTTTGCAGTTATACATACGTCTTGTGGCTTCATCTTGCATCTGATTGGTCATGAAACAACATTCCAGAAATAATTATAGTCATTCATTTTTTTTTTTTTTTTTGTATTTTATTGTTTTTATTCATCTTGAAACGTTAAATACACTAACAAATACATGTAGATACAAAACACATACACGGTAGACCTCTTTACACGTGTTACACACATTCATTTTTAAACACTTAGCTACGAGTGCACTGCAGTATTTATACCAGTATCAGTGAACTTGCCCCACTTTTTCAAATGGAAGGACAACTTGTTACGCGATTTGGCAACCATCGTTTCAAGCTGGTGAATCATTTTTATCCTAGCGATTAATACCATAATAGATGGTTTAGTTTTGTTACATCTGCAGGAATAAATGTACTTTTTTTGCAATCAACAAGATATGGTTTACAAATAAGTCTCTATTACAATCCATTATACCAAACATTATATCTTTATTAGATAGAGGTTCGATTCTAATGCCTTGGTTGTCCATCCATTTTATAACTTCCGCCCAAAAATTCTTAGTGTAGTGGCAAGATATAAAAAGATGTTCAAGAGATTCGTCTGCTTCTCCACAAAAGGAGCAAGCTGGAGATGGAATTATTCCAATTTTGCTGAGGAGGACATTTGTGGCAAGACATCTGTTTAGTAGTTTATATTGAAATGCCCGTGATTTTGCGTCCAATGCAACACGATGTGGTAGGCTGTATATTTTTTTCCAATCTAGTTCATCGGATGCGAATTGAGCGTTGTATTTGAGTTGAGCTGTTGGAGGAGTAATGGTTCTATTACGAAATTCCTTATAAATAAGCTTTGATTCGGCTTTGTGGAGTAAGACATTTTTACCATTTAAGTGTAGCTGAACTTGATTTTGTAAGTTGAAAGGCTCGATGACAGAATGACTACATGTTTTTAGAAGAGCGCGCCATTCAGTTGGGAGAGCATCAATTACACAGGTAAGTCTGAAAGCATCTAACGGTGAAATATTCAATTCTCGAAGATGATGAGTTAGAAGCTTATTGTCTTCATAAATCAGATCTCCTATTCTGAGAATGCCTTTGTTTGCTAACCTATTGTAATAGACAGACTTACCATCCGCACAAATAGCTTTGTTATTCCATAAAATTATTTTTGAAAAATCTGGACCGGTGGGATTTTGTAAGCCGCATTGCTTTGCAGCAGAGCATTCTGCAAAGTATTTAAAGCATTCCTCATAAAACATTGGAAGCTTGATGGGCAAGGTTTTTATATTATAGTCGCAACATAGGATAAATTTACCTCCAACTGGTTTTAGATAATGCAGAAGTATAGTTTTCCAACTGCTCGGTTGTTCATTTGCCAGTCGTTTACAGCAAAGTATTCTTTGGGTTTTAATAATGGAATCTAGGTGTGGAGCTTTAAGCCCACCATCTTCGATGTCACTAATAAGCGCTAGGCGTTTAATTTTGTCTTTTCCTTTCCAAATGAAATTAAAAATAATTTTATTGGCCTCTATCACAAATTCTTTGCCTAAGCAGATCATGCTTGCTCGATAAAGGAATATTGGAATGATGAATGTCTTGACAATTTGAATCCTGCCAATAATAGTGAGATCTCTCCATTTCCATATCTTTAACTTTTTCTTAATAGAAGTGATTAATTCGTCAAAATTTAACTTTTGTTTGACGCGATAGTCATTCACGGTTTTCCAGGTTTCGCTGTAAAATCCTATTGAAAGCCCTGCTTATTTGTAACCATAGATTTTTTAAAGGTGCTTCACTAACCAGTTTTTTTTTTCTTTCATTTTCAAAACAGAGGAGAAAAGAAAAATCTATGACAAATATGGTAAAGAAGGCTTAACAGGAGGTCAGTGTATTTATGGTTAATAAATTCTTTTGATGCTGCAATGCAGCGTATCATTCAAATACCTTTAGTTAACATGTACAACTAAAAACTACAAAGTATGTTATTAATGAAGATTTAAAAATTCTTCATGTGTTAATTTTATGTACCTTAGTTCATGTCATTATTATTTAAAATTGCACTATTTTATCTTATGGTTACTTTAAAACACCATTGATAGTGAAACTACATGCCAACTACCTCTCCTTCAGAGTCAGTTGACTATTGTAAGTCAATGCCTATAATTTAAAAAGTCTTTTAAGATTCGTCAGTGTAATTATCTTTATCTCTGGCTAAGGGGACAGTGCACTATTTTTACTTTTCACAACTTGACAAGATGCTGATTCATGCAACATTTCTCAAATTTTCAGACATTTGCAGTATGTTGTCTAATTAGGGAGCTTAAGAAAACCATGGCGGCAACGTCACTAAACAAAAGGTTTAATGAGGAGAACAATGGCTGTGCACGTGCGTTATAATTCTTGGTACATTTCTTTGCCGTCCTCTGCAAAACAACAACGTGAAATGACCAGATTCTGGGTTGTGTGGAGAACGTGAGCCACGACGGCTAATTTTTATATTTTTATTTCGAATTCATTGTTGTATCATAGATTCAGTTTCGTGATAGCTTTGACAGTGATAAGCAAAGTAAATGACTTTAGGGTACCGCGAGATTTGTAGGTTGCTCACTACGCCGCTGTCGTGATTTCTTAAGCTCCCTATTATACAGTTGTACTCTCATCGTTCATAGTCCTCAACCTTATCGCATAAAATATGGTTTCAGAGATCGAGCTACTTGCATCTATTTTGACATCATCTGTTACATTGTGTAATCCTGGTGTTATTTTATTTGTTTGGTTTTTCTTAGGGGGTGGTGGTGGAGGGTCAGGTGCTGGAGGCTTTACAGGGTTTAATTTCCATTTCCGTGATCCTGATGAGATATTTAGGTAAGTTGCTGTTTTGTGGGGATAGTCAACTCACACAATACGGGACAGCGTTCAGATCAAAATTTAGGTGTCCTTAATACAGAAGTGCAGAGCTGCAAATAACAGCCAGGCGTTGGACATTGGATGACCAAAACTTGCCATTGTCTGATGAAATCACAACTGTGGTCAGACAGGATATCTGGACAATTTTTTGCCTTGCTGTGCAAATGCGAAAGTCTTGCGCTGTCAACACATTATCGACCAGTACTGTCATATGATGCCTGACCATACTGCAGTTTTGTCCAATCAAAATGCTGACTTCTGTCGGACGCATGTCCTTTCATGAGAAAAAAGTTATGCAGCATTGTTAGACTGTCCATATCAGTGGGTGTTATTTTATGAACTCTTATTCACTGTGTAACTCCTGTTAGTAAAAACATGGTCTGCAAATATGAAATAACAGTGGTTTCAAGATGTTTTGAAATAGGTGTCAGTAACTGTCAGAAAGAGTAACTGTAACATGTCGTGAGCTTCAAAATGTTTTTAAGTTAGTAGGTGTCGGCAGCTGGAAGAGTAGGAGCTGTGACATGTTGACATATTTTGTTGCAAGCTTATTGCTGTGACCAGAGTAACCCGGCGACACATAATTACAGTCTTTCCCGTAAACCGTAAACACCAGAAATGTTTATGGAATATGAAAAGGCCAATCAGGTGTGAGAAAACTAAACCTCAAACAGCATCAGTCATTAGTTTGTGGTTTTGAGGTTTGTTCACGTGTCCTGAACTTTGCTGTGATTGGTCACTACACAATAAACATTCCAGAAATTTTTTCTGGTGTTCACGGTTTTACGGGAAAGACTGTAAGTAACCAGCAGAATAGTGACATTTCCGCATGGCAGAAGTTGACTCTCTGATGGGCTTCAGATAAATACAGGTCATGTTCTGCATTAGCCTGCTCCTGGGTAGCCAAGGACATTTTTTCAAAAGCAACCTTAAAAAATTTGGAAGTGGATCAGTGCACTTTTTTAGGGGAACTAGTTGCTTCATGCTGTGGAAACCGGCATTAATTACTGATGGTACAAGCTCATACATCAGGCTTTGATTTTGTTTTTTGAGAACTGAATTTAACTTACTGTTTGCTTTATTCAACAGAGAATTTTTCCAACACGATTCCATGTTTGAGAATTTTTTTGGTATGTTTTCCTTTCTTATTGGCAGTTTTTAGTGTAATGTACTGTAATTAAGGTTCATATACATGCCCACAGAGATTTCAACCCTGTGAACCAAAAAAGGAAGGTTTTCAGTGCGGCATAGCCACACCCATGAGCGCCATAGCTGCTAGCTTCTAAGGGGGTTGAGGGGTATATTCCCCCGGGAAAAAATTTTAAGATATGTACCTCTAAGATGCCATTTCCTGCATTTTGAGATCACAGTCAATGGAAAATAGTGGATCAACGAAGAAATTGAGCGCCACAAGAGCATGCCACAATGATGAATGAATGCAAACCTTACACAAGGTCAAGGCAATCCAGCGCATTACCACAACCAAAATTACCGCAGGCTCATGTTAGGATGCCCAATGGGTAAAAGGAGGCTGAGAAACCACAGAAAAATGGCAAAGAATTGTGCAAAAAAGATTGGCTAAACAGAGAAAACTTTTATATTCGGCTAGGGAGAGTTACACAAACCAGGAGAATTTTAAGCAAAAACAGGAGGCCAGAAATATGCTCCGAAACTGGGGCATTTCCAGCAAAAACAGGAGGGTTGGAATCTCTGATGCCCAGAAATCTTTTTGTGGCGTTGCATACATGTACATATTAAAAGGGACACAGTCAGCTGATGCACATGCGCATTAGATACCATTTTATAGCTAATTTGCATATCACATTTTATCGTGATCCATACTGTTTTAACCAAATATGAAAAATAATATCATAGGATGAGCAAAAGCACACTCAAAAACAGGTTTTCAGAAAACAATTAAAAATTGAGTGAAACACTGGGAAGATTGAAGCGGATTTCTAGATGTACTCAATGTGTACCTTTGATTTCAGGTTGAGGTTACCGTATTTACCCGTGTATAAGTCGACCTTTCACGACCTAAAAATCAGTCCAAAAAATCGCCCTCGACTTATACATGGGTCAAAAACTAAAACCCAAGCACCAGTAAAATAAATTCGGCACAATTAGTATAACAATTGTCTATAATCTTACGTAAAACATCTTACAAACAATAACACAAAACGAGAAGTCCTTCGTTTAGCGGTCTGCGTCTAAATTCGCAGTTCAAGTCGAAATGCTTTAAAATTTATCTGCTTTATGTAGACCTGAGGGTTGAAGATACTCCCTGGCACAATTTTGGAATAAAGAACTGACATTTCTTGCAAAATAAAGCCGTAAATCTGCTGAGGAAAAACATCTTTCTCGCTTCGAACTCCTTGCTTGGTAACCTGGCATGATGTAAGCACGTGCAATCATCAGTTACCAATACTCGACCGATTTTGTAGCTTGGTTACCAAGTTTTCTAAACACGCTGTTTATCGAGCGTTCTCGAAGATTTAAGACCTTCTTTGGTGTTTTGCCTGCCTGCTAAAGCTGCTTTTTCCATTTCCACAGTCAAAAAGGTTTGTCTGCAATTAGTATGTCTGATTTTGTAAGCCTGTTTCAAACATTATGGACAAAATGCCCACATGTACATGTGTTGTTAAAACGATTGCGGACATGCGAGAATATTAAAACTTCACAATGAAACTTGCTGTGATTGTTTCATATATCAATAGTACTTACCTGAACAATAATTCTAAGAAATACAATATATTTAAGTTTTCCAATAAAATAAAGAAAACTTAGTTTTTGGCCCCAAAGTTAGGGGGTCGACTTATACACGAGGTCGACTAATACACGGGTAAATACGGTAACTTTTTTCAAATTGAGAAAACTAGCGCCAGTTTAGCAAGGTCCCAAAGCTGACTGTGTCCCTTTAACCATCAAAACCACCTGACACGGGGAGCAGCCATCTCAACAGCTCATGTGACACTGTAAGCAGAATAAAAACCTTCTGGACTGGTCTCTGGTCTCACTAACACATTTAGGGGTGGGGGTGGGAGGGACCATTAGGAGTGCTTGCTTTCTTGCTGTCTTGTTTGGTTTGCTGTCCCTTCCTAACATGTGGTAAGTATTCTTGGGCCATGTACGTTACATTGCAATTCATTCCTTCCACGTGCTGTTTTCATCTCAGTGTTGTGTTGACAGGTGCCGAGTGGGTTCCTTGCTGCCAAAGCTCACCATAAACACTCGCAGATATGCCACAATCGTAGATAAGTTAGAAACTCTGATTTTGCAAGAAACACGTTCTTTTTAAGAAATTCAGAGGCGAGTCTTCAGGAGTTTTCTTCATCAAATGCGACCAATATCATTAAAGCAGAAAATACTTCAAAGTGTTATGTACAGTAGCTCTTAAATTGAAAAAACGTTGTGTCCACCAACCTTGACGTAGAATGATCTTTTCCTGATATTTGTTGACACGCACTTCTTCATTCAGCTTTCCATGAAATTTTGTGGGATCAGAAGATAGTTTTCATTGTCATGTTCATGGAATGTTCATAGCTTAGTAACCCTGCATTACATCGGACAATGGAAAACTGGACACTAGAGTAGAACAGGATCGTGATGTCTTGCAGATAAACTGCTCGCTTGATTTCAAACAGTGATTTTTGGTGAAAAGACGTGGCTTATCTGCAAGTATTGGTGGTAGTTTTATTATTAACGGACCCATTCTTGTGAACACCAGGTAACAACAGAGGTGGACAGCAGAACAGGATGAGGCCACATGACCCTTTTGGCAGCCTTCCCGGTTTTGGCTTCACATCTAATTTTGGATTTAGTGATGGATTTGGTAGTGATCCGTTTGGATCAAACAGGTATGGTTGTTGTAACAGATTTATGTATAGGCATGGACAAACAATGCAGGGCATTTAGTTGGGTGTCTTTTATGGATGGACAGATAATTTCAGGGGTTATTTGTTAAGCATGAAATTGTATCAAATTTTTAAACAATTAGTGGATGAGGTTTTGTAGTATGGCTGATAACACTAACCAAGACCTTGATTATTCTTGATAACTATCACAAAAACTGGATCTAAAAATATTGTTTTATTATCCATTGTAATTTTCAACTTTTTGAAATGTTTCTTTCGGATACTTCAGTTAATTCAAGTACTGCATAGTCTCTGTATGATAGAAAACGTTGTCTCACTGTAAAGCATTTATTAACAGTATTTTATGATTGCGCTTTCTCCTGCATGTAGCTTCTCAACATTCCAAAGTTTTGGTGGCAGTGGAGGTGGAGGAGGGGGGAGTAAGTACTGTACATTATAATGCTCTTTTGGATTCACGCTTTGTAGTTGTAGCTTGCAAAGAGATAGCCAGGAGTCTCCTTAAACCCGTCTTTACAACGGTTATTTACCTGCAGGTCTTCAAGTCAAATGCAAGACTTTGTATGACTTTTTCAAAAGAAACCAAAGATGCATTGATCGCTGTTGATACATGTAAAATAATAATCTTAGAGGTTAAATGACAATTCATATTTTACAAATTGTCCCATTCAGACAGAGTTCTGGTTATTAATTAGTATGTTTAGTATTCTGAATATTTTACAGTATAATTTAGTGAATGAGGTTGAGCAAAATATTGTGATCTGCAAGACACTGACAAATCATGATATTTTGCAAAAACTGAGTAAAATAATTTTATTCTGTTAACATTCTATCATTGAATATCACAATCACGAGGAACTTTGAACCACATGCTTGCTTACAAAGTACTTCAGACAAAAGGATAACTTAGCATTTGATTCCTGGTATATGATTTAGCCTTCATTATTCCTGCTGTTTTTTGGTCTACTGGACAAATCAAACTTATCTCTCCAACTTGAAAACGAGCTGCCATATTTCTTGAAAGTGGACACAACTATGCATGAGCAAAATATTACCTGCAGCAAAATCACTTTCATAGGTTTGTGCGCATGAGGACCCAACCATTCTTTGAAGCAGTTATTTGCAGGTCAAGTGTTAAGCTCTGGGCCAATGAAAATGGACAGGGTTCGTACAGGTCGTGAAAAACCAGGAAAGTCATGGAATTTTAGAAGTTAAATTTCCAGGCCTGGAAAGTCATGGAATTTATGTGTGGGTCATGGAAAATTATGTTTATTCAAAAAGTACAAAATCAATATCGTTTTTTCGTGAAGAAAGTAGTAAAAACGTGCCCAAAATGAAAGATGATTTCCTAGAAAATGCTCAAAGTTAGGTCATGGAAAACTTGGACAAGTCATGGAAAAGGTCACGGAAAGCCATGGAATTTCAAAAGCTCAAAAGAGTACGAACCCTGATGGAGGAAAGCATAAATTGAATGACAAAGAAAATGTTTTTGTCACATGATGAAGTAAGCCTTTGAAACTGTTTCCAGTGATTGTGATCAGTTGGTGCGGTCAGCTGTGATGTGTGAGAATTCAGTGCCTTTTTCATGTTTGTCATCCTTAAAAATAACTTGCTTTGAAGAGAAAATAATAACTTCTTAAAAAATGTAATCATGCAAAATTATTTTCATTTTGTTACTGAATAACTTACATTTACTTGCAAGAGTTTTCAAAACAGCAGTTGAAACCCATTAGATAGGAAGTAACAAGAAATTTATTAAGTTAATTTTAATTTATTTGCTTCTCTTTCTCCATCCAGGGAATTTCAAATCGACATCTACATCAACTAAGGTTGTCAATGGAAAGAAAATAACTACAAAAAAGTAAGAGCTGTTCTGACCTGATGCCTTTGCATTATTTTCACCAGGAATTGTGTGAGATTAATTATATATTTTATAAACCCACCAAATTCAAATTTAAGACTGGTATCACGCATCAGCTTTCCATAAAAAACAGTATACATGTGTGTTGTGGTCAGCTAGGCTATGTGTAACCGTACCAACCCCTCAACTCTTAGGTAGGGGATGCAGATGGGGAAGGGAGAAGTACAGCTAAGCTTTGGCTTGAAAACATATATGTGTAGGGTGGTGACAGTTGTTGTCAGCTGGGCTATGTGTAACCGTACCAACCCCTCAACTCTTAGGTAGGGGATGCAGATGGGGAAGGGAGAAGTACAGCTAAGCTTTGGCTTGAAAACATATACGTGTAGGGTGGTGACAGTTGTTGTCAGCTAGGCTATGTGTAGCCCTACCCACCCCCCTTGAGGGAGGGGATGCAGATGGGAGAAGGGGGAAGTACAGCTAAGCTTTGGCTTGAAAACATATACGTGTAGGGTGGTGACAGTTGTGGTCAGCTAGGCTATGTGTAGCCCCACCCACCCCCCTTGAGGGAGGGGATGCAGATGGGAGAACGGGGGAGTACAGCTAAGCTTTGGCTTGAAAACATATACGTGTAGGGTGGTGACAGTTGCGGTCAGCTAGGCTATGTGTAGCCCTACCCACCCCTCTTGAGGGAGGGGATGCAGATGGGAGAAGGGGGGAGTACAGCTAAGCTTTGGCTTGAAAACATATATGTATAGGGTGGTGTCAGTTTTGGTCAGCTAGGCTATGTGTAGCCCTACGCTCCCCCCTTGAGGGAGGGGATGGAGATGGGGGGAGGGGGAAGTACAGCTAAGCTCTGGCTTAAAAACATACTGTATATGTATAGGGTGGTGTCAGTTGTGGTCATCTAGGGTATGTGTAGTCCTACCCCCCCCTTGAGGTAGGGGATGGAGATGGGGGGAGTATAGCTAAGCACTGGCTTAAAACCATATATGTGTATGTGTAGGGTGGTGACAGGTGTGATCTGCTAGCCTATGTGTAGCCATAATCACTCCCTTGGGAAGCAGATGCGATGGAGATAGGGGAGGAGGGAGTTTGACTAAGCTTTGGCTATGATCACCTGAAAAGTATCTGTTATTGTTGTTTAGTTGTGCTTTATTCCTCGACTAGACAAGCCTGAGTTGTTTGTGAGGGTTAGTCAACAAGGTGCAGATTGCCCATAGAAAATGAGGGCAGGCAGTCTAATATTGTTTAAATTAGTAGCAACTCTAAAGGATCATAATTTCATGCACTTTTAAGCCACAATCCTTGAAAAAAATTAATAATAGTTTCCCTTTAATGAGAAATGAACTAACTTCAGTGAATTAAAAATGTAATATGGTGGCTTATAAAGGCAGAGAGTGAAGAATGGGGGGGGGGGGGGGGTGGTTAACACAGGTTTTGTGGTGATTACAGATATCTTTTATATTGACAGGATTGTTGAGAATGGGACGGAAACAGTGGAAGAATGGGAAGATAATATTTTGAAGAGAAGAGTTGTTGATGGCACGCTACAACTTACAAACTAGGAAATGCACATTTATATCAGGCTTAATGCAAGGACAGTGAATCTATGGACGGGTGGCTTTTCTTGCTTTTGATTGGCTTGTCCCAGAAAAAAAAGCAAACTCAAATTGTCTTCTTAAGTTACTGGTTTTGAAGTATTTTTATACAAACATTGAACATAGTTTCAGGACAGCAGATGTCTCAAATTTCAATAGAATGAACATTTTATAAACTAATTGTTAGTGCCATTTATTTGTTAACTCTGAAGGCAAAAATGAAAGTTAGCAAGTAGTACTTCATATATGAGGCAGCCATGTGTACTGCTGTGTACAGCCATGTGTAATGATGACTTGACTTGTGTAACACTCCAGAATTAACAATACCAGTGAATTGGTGACATCACCTTTTGAATTTGCTGTTGATGTGCCAGTTCATGTTTCTGATCAAAAACAGTCTTTATCCAGTTGCAATCTTTCATGTAATTTCACATGACTGCTAATAGCTATTTATTAGAGGGGGTAAGTTTCTAAAGAAACTAGGTCCGACGCTCCGACGAAGGGCTAACGCTCGAAACGTCAGCTCTTGAATCTCTTTACGGTGGCCAATTGACATTATCAACCCAGTTGATAAAACCAAATTATATTGCTATTTATTAGGCTTATGATGTGTTTAGTGTGTTGCACATTTCAACATCTCCCTCCCCTCCCACCCTGCAATGGTGAGTTTCTGCTGCTATATATAGAGATAGCTTGAATTTCTGTGACTAAAAGGTGTTTATGGAGAAGTAAGTGTGTGGTGGCTGTTATGTAGTAAATTATCAGCGTTTAGCTGCTTGCATGTATTCCAGTTTAGAATTGGCTATGTAACTAGCTTCTAATAAAGCTTGGTGGTGATGTACAGCAAATCTGTGCCCGAATGTAATGTGAAAATGATTCGGATTGGGATCCGTCAACCTTTGATTAGAGATCTTTAGATTATAGAGCGAGGACGAATACGTGAGGAGATTTTACTTTGTCGCTTATAATACTAAGAACATAGATACCCCGGAAACCTTCATTTTACTTTAGTTTGTAGCAGCAATCTTAGCCCCCTTGGGGGACTCCCCTATTAAAATGACGGGGGTGCTCGTCGCAAACTTTGAAAAGTACCCCTAAAAGGTACCAGAATCTCGATTAGTCGGCGTGGGCCCCCAAAATTTTCAACCCTAAAAGGTACGACCACTTCTACTGGAGAAACCAATTTTAAAACACCAAATTACATAAATGAAATTGCATAAATGAAAACGTCAAATAAAAACCATCGGAGTCACACACAGTTCTTGTCATTTCTTGACTTAATACCCTGAAAGGTACCGCGGCAACTCTAGCGGTGGTAATTTTAGCTTAAAGTACCGTAAGCGGTACCAATCCATCAATTTTACCCCCTAAAAAGTACGACGAGTACCCTCGTCATTTTTATAGAGCCCCCCCCCCCCCCCCACGGGATCTTAGCATGATTATTTTTAATACTTTCATGATTGCACAATGATAAAATTACCGACATTTTCAATAAATGTTAGTTATGGGGGTGAAAAAATTCGTTTCATCCACACTTTGACGAAAATCTAAGGAATGGCGGCTTTTCGAGATTTTAGCACGCCACGGCGCACGTCAGATCGCAACACAGCACATGATGATGATTTCAATACGAAATCAAAGGGCCCTTTGAGCCTGCGATTTTATTCCATCGTGTATGAAATAGTCCCTGATACAATTCATATAATTTGAAATAAGAACGGTACCCTGCTAATCTGAGTGAAGCGAAAAAGCCGTGCGAGTGGAAAATCAAAGGTGGCATGGCGGGCGTTCTCCCTTCCTAGACAGGGCAGAGCTTCAAGACTTAAGCATATCCAAAATCAGAAACGTTCATTAGTATTTATTTTGCCGGTCATCAGCCAACATTCCATCATTTTCAGGACCAGATATTAGCGCTATAGAACAAAGAAATTTTTTCGTTTGTCCTAAACAGGGAATGTGTTTGACGTTACTTTTGGCCTAAACAGGGTCAGGGTTTCAGACCTTCAGTGGGACCCCTATACCCAAACATGTTTCAAATGCCCACCTCCCCGCGGGCGGGCGCATCGCCACTGTCGATATTCACAAGCTCTTTTTTTCCTTTACGCTCGATGGACAAAGAAAAAGAAGAATGCTTGTATTCTACGTCACTTATCTTGATGGCCGTACTATTCCTGTTGTCGCTACTGAATAAAGTACACTCAAACCAGCTGAATGAAATAAAAGACAATTTCACTTCTTATCAGAAACAAGTGAATTTGGAATATAATAGAACTCGTGAAGTTTAACTGCTGTAATTTTCTCCAAAACAGGAAGGGTAACAATTTACACTATGTGTGGTTGCATCAGTTTAAAAAAGCCAAAATTAACCAACGGAGAATTTCTACCGTGTGTCTTGACAAGTTTTTGCTGGGCTTACAATTTTTGCTACGGGAGTTGCGTTAGGACTGTCAAACGCTTTTGTACTCTCGACTGCCTACCACGTGTCAACTGCCTTTCGACGACCCCACAGCCGCTCATTTCCTTAATTAATTCGCCATAGATCGGTGTAATAACCACACTACAAGAAAGCGACACACTAACGGGATAAGGTCATAATATGACCTGCAACGACTTGCATTTTTGTGTTACCACGACTAACGTGAATGCCTATGCTGACGATAATCAGCTTCACTTTAGCCACGAGAGTCCAATGGCCATCGAGACTGCTATTAACGAAGACCTCAAACAGGCAAGGATTTGGTTTGATAAAAATTCACTTACAGTCTTTCCCGTAAAACCGTGAACACCAGAAATGTTTATGGAATGTTATTGTGTTTCAAAGAAAAAGCCAATCGGGTGTGAGAAAACTAAACCGCAAACAGCAACGGTCGTACACCTTATTCCAAAATGGCTACCATCTTAATATTCTTTTGTTGGTATTCAAATTAGCCCTTCTTGCCTCGTTTTTAAGCTCAAAAATCAAATTATCTTGAACGAGGCATCAAGGGCCAATTTGTGTCTGCATAAATCAGCGACCATTTTGGAATAAGGTGTATTAGTTTGTGGTTTTGAGGTTTGCTCACGTGTCCTGAACTTTGCTGCGATTGGTCACTACACAATAAACATTCCAGAAATTTTTTCTGGTGTTCACGGTTTTACGGGAAAGACTGTAAACTAATCCAGACAAATTACAAAGTTTTGGCCTGGCTCCTGGACGTTCCTCCATTGACTTAAAGTTCAGAGTAGATGGTCAGGGACTTCAACAAGAGAGTCGTATCAAGCTACTCGGTCTAACTATAGACGAAAAACTAAACTTTCATGAACATATTGCTGGACTTTGCCGCAAAATCAGCAGACAAATAAGTGTTTTTAATAGATTCAAACGTCTTATTCCACTTGATGCTAAATTACGGTTGTATGATTCCTTTATTTTATCTTATCTTAATTATTGTTCTATGGTATGGCACTTTTGTTTCAAGAGTGATTCTGATAAACTTGAAAAACTAAACGAACGTACCCTTAGAAGTGTTTTTCAGGATAAGCATAACTATGGGATAAGGGAAAAGATTATCGATACCTTTTAAATAAGGCTGAAAAAATCTCACTTTACAATCATAGGCTCCACAATATTGCTATAAGGCATCCATCTTATATTAAGGACTTATTTAATACTCGTAATACAAACTATCAGCTTAGAGGATCTAATATTCTAACTCTACCCAGAGTAAACACTACATTATATGGATTTAAATCCATTAGGTATTTTGGGCCCAAGATATGGAAATTTGCGAACTCAGTCCGATCTTCAACCTGTCAAGAAATTTGTACGACTCGTGGACATTTGAGAATCCATAGCAATCTATATGTATCTAGTACATTTACGATTTTAATTTAAATTGTATTTATGTATATATTCTCTCAAACTAGCACTGGTGTGCTATACAATAAGTGAATTCAAATAAAGCTTTTTACTTACTTTTACTTACTTACTTACTTACTTAAGACGCCATGTTGTTTGTACGGTTTACATAGAGAGCTTGGGCTGCCTGTAGAGGAACAATTGTTCCCAGCCGACACTGCTGAAAAACGAGGGAATTACTAACACGAACATTTTGGTAATTTTCAAGGAAACCTTTCAATATTTAAAGTTTAATTAAGATTATACTAGAAGTTACATTGTTTTATGTTTTTTCAGTTTGTTTGAGATCACATAAGTCAACTCTGAAATAGTCTTTTTCACTACTAACGATTTTGAGCGCAAAAAAAAAAAAAATTATTAAGAGAATTTTAGAGGATCCAGGCATTTTTTTATTTTATTTTTCCGCTTTGTATACTCATGTTTTCTTTTCTTGGACAAGTCTGTCCAAGGGGGAAAGGTGCAGTGAGGTTATCCCAATGTTAAGCACCAACCCATGACAAGGCCAGACCACAACACCGGGAACCTCGTTCCCTACTCTTTGCGAGAAGTGCGTGGGTTCTTTAACGTCCCCTGCTTACCCTGAGTGTTGGTCCCGTCTGGGGCTCGAACCCGAGACCTTCCGCACAGCAGTCCGGCGCTCTACCAACTGAGCTAACCAGGCGGCGGTTGATGCGTGATGTGACCTTGACCGCAATCGACATCTCAAACGTGCGCCAATCAAATGCAAGGATATATTCGAAATAAAATAAAACCAATCGTCACTCTCGATAAAACACCCTCTACCAGTTTTGTCCCCAGGGCCCGCTTTGCTTTTGATGGAGTCCGTGTTCTTAGTGCTGAACTAAAGAAAAGCGGGCTCTGGGGACACGATTGACCCTCCACCATCAGGGCCATGAGGTTCCCGGGGCCTTCTCCGATTTCAAAATGGCAAAGCGGATAAGGCCCTGGGAACGAGGTTGGGCCATGAGGCCAAAGGCCATGTCGGGGCACCACTCGGACAGCCCTGGGACGAGGGTTATGGTGGGTACATTTTACGGGGTCATTGCCCGATTTCATACTGGGGGGGACTGGTAACGAAATCCGTATATTATGGGATTATTCAACACAACACAAGACCCACATAGTCATAAAATGCACACCGAGCATTTCAAATCCGTAAGTTTGGTGTTAATCAGGCCAATATTGAAGGAGATATAGCCATTCAAAAACTTGAAAATTTACTAAGAAATGTATGGATTGCCAGACACTTTTTCTGGACTCCATATCTTTCTTAGTAAATTTTGGAGTTTTGGGTTGGCTGTATCTCGTCCAACATTAGACCGATAAGCACCAAACTTGAGGATCTTGTAAAGGTCGGTGTGCCTTTTCTGAGTAGATGGGTCTTGTTTTGAATAATCCCATAATATACAGCCTCGGACCCAGTCCCCCCGTATGAAATCAGGCAATTGATGAAAGGCGGTCGATCAGGACATTTCATGGGGTCATACATGAACTTCTTACCGTTATGGCGTGCTTGCCGAGTTGGTTGTTGAGTTGCTGTAGTCTGTAATGGTAAGACGGTATATTTTTATGTTATAAACCCATGATAACTTAGAAGCCGGTCTTACAAATAAGAAAGCGATCGTGCAGTCGTTTATAAGGTAAGCTAAATAATTTTGGCGCCCTAATTTAATGATCTATTCCGTTAATCGTCGTGCTCGACATTAGAAGTTCGCCAAAAAAAGAAAACTTATGCTACGGTCTAGAATATACCAAGTGCCCCGCAGTCAAAAATGTTAACAGAATTTTAGTCTAATTTCCACGAAGAGGCTTTCTCAAACTTCTTGAAAGTACAACAAGAAGCCGCGCGATCAGGGGGTGGGGGTATTCAACCCTGCTCTGAGCTTCAAATTAGTTCCACCTTGTTTTTGTGCAAGCATTTCTTTCCACTTGTAGCTTGTCGTTTTCCTCTTTGGTGGGTTGTGAATAGTTTTTTCTCTACTTTTTTTGGCAAGAGTTTATTTTTAAACTTCCCAACTGCCCCCCCCCCCCCCCCACCAGAAAATTACATGGTTCATTCCTTACTGCTCTTTGCTCACAAGACGAGTAAGTTGTTCTTTTTTCTACAGCAGCCCTTACCTAATATCTTTCCTTCTATGGCATGTTGTAAACAGTTTTCTCTCTACTTTTCGTGGAAAGAGTTTCTTTTTTCGAAACTGCCCAACCCCCTTTCACCCCCAGAAAATTAAATGATCTATCCCTTTACTGCTCTTCATTCACAAGAAGATTGCTTAATTAACAAATAGACGTGAGCTTGTTGTGGTACGTCCTGTAATCGATCATATTGTCAAATTTGGTGTTGGCTCACAACGCAAAATGATTAAAAGCCAAAATGTGTTAAGCGAAGACTCACTTCCACGGACAGTGTGAGCGAACCTGAATTGCCTGTGCCTTGGCAGAACACGGCAAAAATAAACGATCCCTTCAACAAGTTTCACGTCAAAGTTTGGAGTTTTCCATTCACAGATTGATTCAATCCCGACCCATATTCATCTTGAAAACGAATTTGATGATTTCCCCTTTAAAGGAGTCCCTTTGGGTGCAATTTGTTGCTTTTTTCTGAGAACTAACAGCACCAAAGACTGTAAACAGTTTGAGCGATTGAATCTGTTTTTGAAAGTTTTCAATGCGTGTGCAGCCTGGAACCCAGGCTTTCGCTCTTTTGTGTTTCGACTAGCTTCTCAGCTATTTTCAGGGCAAAGTACCCCAACTTGTATTTAAAATCAAATAAAGTTATTGTTGTTAGTCTTTGTGGGAGGCGCAGTGGCCTAATGGTTAGTGCGCTGGACTCTGGATCGGACGGTCCTGGTTCGAGTCCTGGCCGGGCCACTGCGTTGTGTTCTTGGGCAAGACACTTTACTCTCACAGTGCCTCTCTTCACCCAGGTGTATAAATGGGTACCGGCGAATTTACTGCTGGGGGGTAACCCTGCGATGGACTAGCATCCCATCCAGGGGGGAGTAGAAATACTCTCTGTCGCTTCATGCTACAGAAACCGGGATAAGCTCCGGCCTGATGGGCCACTAGGCCCGGCTGCAGACTTACCTGTTAGTCTAAACCTTAATTATCTAATTTAATGCAGTGTTTTTGTGAGTCATGGCTGGTAGTGCACCAGAATTTCCCTCATTATGTCATGACATTATGTCATGTCAAATTCCTGCTGAGACTTGCAATTAAGAAATAGAAAACATTTTCCATGTTTCTATTGAGTTATAGAAACACGAATGGAGGTTTGGGAGAACGAGAAATGCTGTGGGAACACAAGCCGCAGGCGAGTGTTTCCACAGCTTTTTCGAGTTCTCCCAAACTTTCAGGAGTGTTTCTATAACTCGATAGAAGCACGAAGAAAATGTTTTTCTTTTAGAAAATAGCCCAATGAAAATAACAAAAAACGACAACTTCTTTGTGTTTCTATTGAGTTATAGAAACACAATTACCGGGGTATTAACCAATCAGTGTGCGTATTTTCCTTGAGCTATTTTTTAAATATCTATAACTATTCAAAATACCAGGAAATTTGCTTTTTAGACATCCTGAGTGATGAAATCATTGTAACAGGGAAATACACATACACAAAAAAAGTTGCCATTATTGAAAGCTACCGGTAACTGTAAGCGGCGTAGCCTGAGTGTACTGTTTCAGGCCACTCATGAACAGTTTAACCAGAAGAGTACTCAGCTTGTATAGGGTTCTTTTTAACATGTTTATGGTTGGTAGGTCATATTGTTGCTATGGTAACCTGTTATATATAAAAAGGATGACCGTAACTTGTTTACCAATGATTGGGCATTTGTATGATATCATTATTGTATCATCGCTTGTTTAACAGTGGTAGTATTCATCCTTCTAAGTTTAGCTGTTAGAAAAGTGCTGAATACTGTTAGATTATTTTAATAGTCCATTCGGATAGCCTATGGGTGTCAGTGATTTGTCCTGCACATTTATTGAGGGATTGGTTGATTTGCATATTATAAAAACAATCTGTAGGTTTTTTGAAAATTATGTTGGTTTTGTTCTTTTTGGTTAGTGTGATGTAGGTCATTTATGGGAGTACGAACAAATGTGGCCTTTTATGGGGCATACTTTGAAAGTATGTTGTGTGCAAAGTGAGGAATGATCCTCAAAGTTGTGCGCGCTTGAAATTTAAGCAGTTATTACTGCAGACTGAGAAACTTGAAAGAACTCAGAGCTTAAAGATTATTTGAATGCATGACCTCCATGTTAACTGCGCTATATGCTCGTAACAAGCTACAATAGGTCAATAATTATAATAAGCATGTATTTTCCTATGAGAGGGATAGAATGGCACCAAGTGATCTGCATTTCATTTGTGACTCACTGATACCTCATTGGTCAGAGTATTTTGAGCAGATAAAATTGTTCAATTTTCCCATGGAATCTTTTCCACAAAAAACCAAAGCACTTCCAGGAAAAATATGGCAAAAGAAAAGTCTGCATACAAGCCTAGCTAGTGGCCCATCAGGCCGGAACTTATCTCAGTTTCCGAAGCATTAAGCGACTGACGGTATTTCTGTTCCTGCCTGTATGGGATACTAGTTCATCGCAGGGTACCTTTTTCTTCTTCCAGGAAATGTAAGGTGTGGCCAAAATACCAGACTGAGAAGCCGCTCTACTCTGTGAAAAAGCTAAGGTCAAGCATTTTAAAAATCATGTAGAAGTATTAATTGAAGAATAAATATGCAAATGTTATACTCTTCCCTGGGGCCATGTATATTCAACAATTATCCAGCAGAATATCGCCTGGAGCATCGGCAATATTTTGCAAGATTCAACAAAATGTCAACCAAGCACTTTTTACAGCTAGGAAAGTTGTCATTCTGTGGGGCTTTGCGAGCCTTCAGCCAAATTATCGCCACTTAATGTATATCAAGGGATATCTGTCAAGTGCTGATGACGGATAACGATCGCTTCATGATCATATATGGGCAACGTGACAATTTGTTGAAGAATATTGGAAAATAACTGCCTGTCTCTAAGTCATTCTGTGCTTAGCAGGTTTGAAGATAAAGTACATTACTCAAACCAACCATTCATGAATGCTCTTGAAACAGGTGGCTTAAAAGAGGGGGTGGGGTGAGGGTGGTGGTCAGGTGGCTTAATGAATTTCGTTCTTAAAGGAGGGGTGGCTTTTTAGAAGGGGTGGCTTAATAGGAGATTTATGGATTTGGAAAATTTAGGTGGAAAATTCATGTGCGACGCCGAATAGGTGGATCATTACCAAAAATGGGGGAGTGGGGCGGGGGGGGGGGGGGGTAGGCCCCTCCCCTAGATCCGCCACCGCAACTTGGGGACTTTTAATTGGAATGTATATTTATTATGGTTCAATTTTATCCCTGGGTTAAATTTTAATTTTTTGTTTTTGGGTATGGTAATGCTTGATAATGAGTTTGAAGGTAAATAAAATTTAAACCAAGCATAAAATTGCACGACAAAATATGTTGTCTGTTTGCGGACAGACTATCATCATCACCATCGTCTTTATTTAAACACGGTAAATACATCAGGCATCAACAATCAATTGCTTAGTTCATATTTCAGTGGCGCTGAATTTTAATTAGAACGGTGGAAAAAGACAGACTAATCTTTAGGCTCGCTTCGTCCGAGGCACTTGGCTTCCTGCTTTAACATTCACAACCTTCTTTCAATGCACTTGCTATTTCTGTTGCCATTTTTAAACTTGTCAACCGAAATCTCGTTAATAATTGACAGCTAATGAACTCAATTTACATTACAGTCTTTCAGAATGCAGAGGACACTCGCAAAAGAGAAACTTCATAAGTGCAAAGAGTGTGGGAAGTGTTTTAATCGAGCAGGAGGTTTGCTAATTCATGAAAGAACTCACACAGGGGAAAGACCATTTGAATGCAAGCAATGTGGCAAGTGCTTTAGCGCACCTAGAGGCTTGCAAATCCATGAAAGAACTCACACGGGAGAAAGGCCTTATGATTGTCAACAGTGCGGAAAGTGTTTTAGTGAAGTGGGAACTCTTAGAAAGCATGAAAGAACACACACAGGAGAGAAACCTTATCAATGTAAACAGTGTAAGAAATGTTTTAGTATGGCGGGATCTTTACGAAATCATGAAAGAATACATACAGGGGAGAAGCCTTATCAATGCAAAGAATGTGGCAAGTGTTTTAGAGAAGCAGGAAATCTTAGAAACCATAAAATCGTACACCGAGAAGATAGGCCCTACATGTGCACACAGTGTAACAAATGTTTTAAGGTTAAAGGACTTTTGCAGAGACATGAAAGCGTACATACTGAAGGTAAACCGTTTCATTGCGGTAAGTGCGATAAGTGTTTCAAAAATGCACGAAATCTAAGGTCTCACGAGAAATCTCATTCTGAAGATAAGCCTTATAAATGCAAACACTGTGACAAGTGTTTTGTTGAAGCAGCACGCCTGCGTGTGCATGAAAAATCCCACTCAGGAGAGAGGCCTTTCAAATGCGACCAGTGCGATAAGTGGTTTGGTTCTAGATCTGTTTTGCGGTCTCATGAGAGGGTGCACACAGGAGAAAAGCCTTTCAAATGCAAGCTTTGTGACAAGTGTTTTAGCCAACCGGGGGCTTTGGGAATTCATAACAAGACACACACAGGAGAGAGGTCTTACAAATGCAAAAACTGCGGAAAATCGTTTGGGCATAAAGCAGTTTTGCAAAAACACGAAAGAACGCATACCGGAGAGAAACCCTATTATTGCAAACAGTGCGGCAAGTGTTTTAGAACAACGGGGATATTGCGCACCCATGAAAGAATTCACACAGGAGAAAAGCCTTATGATTGCAAACAGTGCGGCAAGTGTTTTCGTCAGCTAGGCGTTTTGCGGGTTCACGAGAGAACTCACACAGGAGAGAAACCTTTCGAATGTAAACAGTGTGGAAAGCGTTTCAACAGTGGAACAAACCTCCGTAAGCATGAAAGAGGTCACACCAAAGAGAAACCTTACGACTGCAAACAGTGTGGTAAGTGCAGTAGTTGTGAAAAAGACTTGCAATCGCACAAGATGGGAACGAACGCAAGCCCGATACCAGAACCAGCATCAACTTTGAGAGGACTCGAGCCAGAGTTCATAGAAACATTAATCTGTTGGATTTGCCAGGAAGAAATGTCCAATCACACGCTACTTTTGGAACACTATGACAATCATATGAAGTAGTGTGTTTTACTATTTAGTCGTCTTCTGTTTTTTTATAAGACGATCAACTATAAGATGATGGTTTATTATTTTATGACAAACGAATTATGAATGCACCCACAAAATACTCGGATGTAATTGCTGTTCTAATTTTCGAGAGAATTCCAATTCCACTATTGTTTAGTTATGCTTTAAGAGGCTTGGATGCAGTCAGTTTTAAAATATTTTGTTATCATTTATAAGTATGCATTGTAAATAAATATTGAACGTAATATGTTGTAACAGGTGTATTGGAAATAAACAAAAACCCTTAAAAGCAAATAAAATTACAATAAGAACAGTTTGAATTTCAGATTTTTCACAATGCGTGACATCGGCATTGTTTCTGCTTAACATGTTACGTGCGCGAAAATATCGATTCGCCTTGTTTTCGAGTTCTGAGTAACCGATATGTCGAGGGAAGTGTCTATGCGAATGTTTTCAAATTTAACAACGAGAAGAAACGTTTTAAGAGAGCCAAAGTAAAATCCAGATGTTTCCACTGGTTTCCGGCCGCCATGTTGGAGTCCCTCAGAGGGGCTCCAACATGGCGTCCCCATACTAAACACTATAATTTTCAGTGATACACTTTGCCGAATAACTCGAGTTCGGAATATCGTACATCCCCGAAACTTTGGCACGTTGTTTATTTAATACTCTTCTACGATATTTCAATTTCTTGACTCTATTGAATGGTAAGCGATTTTATTTCTTGCGTGCGTGGAACTTGCGCGATACTTGCGTGACGTGAAAACCCCAATTCAAGGGTGTCAGTTTGTAACGGTCTGTTTGAGTGAAAGTCGAAGATACTGAGGGACCAGCTGGCGCGTCCTACCAAACCCGCAGCTTGTTTTCAGATGTTCAACAAGATTCCGATGTTCTGCAGACAGCCGGTGATTCAGCGAGGAAATTGCTAGCCTTTAAAAGGTGCATGAATCAGGGGGCAAATAAAATTACAGGTTCCTATTTAATTTTGACGACAACAACGACAACAACAATTTATTCACCTACAAGCCGCAAAGCTAGTCGAGGCGGGACAAGACGTGCACAAGATGGATGAAAGTGAGAAATGATCATCGTAGTTAATTTCCAATTTAAGCAATTGGAATAAAGAAGCCTGAAAAAATCAGGGCTTCAACGGGATTCGAACCCGTGACCTCCGCGATACCGGTGCGATGCTAGGCCTTGACACAAATATCCCGAAAAATGCTCTAAAAATCTATCCGGAAATTCTCAATTTTTTTCCTAAAAATCCCTCCAAAAATCTCTAAATATCCCCAAAAGTTTCTAAAAATCCCGAAATATCCCAAAATTTTCTAACAATCTCTATTTTTCTCACAATTATTTTTTAATGAAACCTTAGCGCTCCGGGCTCCGCCATGTTTGAAACTTACTTCCCTTGGAATGATGGGGACATTAGATATGGGAAACACCGCTGCACAATTGGATTGCAGTCTAGCAGTCACCAACTCACCAAGTATAGTAAACAGTGGGAAAAAAATTTCATTTTATAGGAATTTTAAATAAAACGGCAAAGAATATAGAACAATTTTTGTTACAATTCATCTAAAAATCCCCCAAAATCCTATTCTTTTCTAAAAATCCCCAAAATTTCTAAAAATCTCCTGATGCTCTAAACATCCTAAAAAAAATCCGGCCTTTTTTGTCTAGGCCTATGCGATGCTCTACCAACTGAGCTATGAAACCACACATTGGGAGCGAGGTGCGATAATATCCATCCATCCTTCCATCAGGTCACGGGTTCGAATCCCGTTGAAACCCTGATTTTTTCAGGCTTCTTTATTCCAGTCGCTTAAATTGGAAATTAACTGCGATGATCATCTCTCACTTTCATCTACATCCGTAGTTCATATATGAATTATTTCATATGCTCTACGACAAGAAGCATAATAGAAAAGACAACTCACAAATAGACTACAAGAGGTGCGTGGCTTCTGGTGCAAGGGGGTGACACGAGCTGCTTCCCACGGAAATAGATCTTATTTACAGGAAGTTGAAATCGATTTTCGAAATTCCCCCATCTAATGTTAATCTATTTCATCTGAAACTTTTCAGTTAAACCAGACCTTGTAGGGCTATTGCCCCGTGAAGTTATTAGATTGCGGAGCTTCAGATGTGTTCTAGCAGAAGGCTATTCCATAAAACGGGTATTAACACGAAGAGCTTTGTTGGTGCCATGTATTGTTGTAACCGTAAGTCAAATTGTTTTTCGCTCGAACGGGTGCCGTCCATTGCTGATTTTCCAGTTGTGTATGTCTTAAAATAATCTATCGACAATCTTAAAAACGAAAACGGCCCTATTTAGGTTTACGATAAAAAAATATTGAGAATCTGCTGTAGAGGGAATAAAAGCTGGATGGGCTATTCATATCCCCACCCCACCCCTCAATTTGACCATTAAGTCGTAATTTTTAATTATTTGGAATCCATAGTCGAGATACTAGTTATAAAAGACTCCAAATAAAACATGTCTGGCTGTCTGTCTCTCTGTCCATAGACGTACGGGCAATTTTTTGCCAGGGAATGAGGGGGGGGGGGGGAGGAGGGACGGACCATTTTATTTTGAAGGGGTGGGGGGGGGGGGGGGTAAACTACCAAAAAAAATCCTGCACAACAAAAAAAAACGCCCAAAAAATTATCGTACAAAGGGAGCCATGCAAAAACATCTAGCCAGTACTTTCTCCCCGACTCCTATCAAAAATAAAATTGTCCGTCCTTAGTCTGAAGTGTCAGACGTCTTTCCGCCGCTCAGGGGATTAGGGGGGTGGGGAGGGAAGACGTCTGACACTTAAGACTAGCCAGTCCCTTACCATGCCCAAATTCCTCTTGTTGCCCAAAAAATCTGAGTTGCCCCCCCCGGGCCTACGCCTATGAATTTTACCGTTCTGTGAACATCGGGTATGCATGCAATAGTCACAGGCAAGAGTATATATGAAAGAGTGTAAGTTTGGTTGGCGATGAATCGAAACGAATCGCCACAGCCTTTATTGCAAGGTGCAACGTAAGAATGAGTCTACCATCGAGAAAACTCTCTTGATAATAATACAGATATCGGGAAGAATGCAACACAACCTTTTTACGGGTAAAAAATTCATTACTTGTTATTCGCTGTACCCAAATGCTTCAAAGATCGATTTCGAAAGTTCTTGTAACGAAGGAATAGCTCTTGTACCGTGTAGAATGAATGGTGTTTCTGGCGGAGGCTCGAAAGGGTTTTCAGCTATCCATGGTGCGAGCTTTTATTGCTCGCGTCAGCTTGGGATCAAACTTTTCATCAAAGAAGCGCGCGCTGCGTCTGAAATCCGTAAAACCGGAAATAAACGGCGCAAAGATATTTCCTTTTTATTTCGAAAATTAACTCGGCGACCTACCGTGATTTTTTTCGTGCGATTAACATTATATTCAGAATGCTGATTGAATAGGAAAGTTTGGACAAATATTATACTGTGAAATTTCTTGTAATTTAGAACGCGCTTTTTTCAATATAATAAAATTTACGCAATACAAATTTTTGTAATATTGACAGAGAACTGCCCACCGACTTAGTTTTAAAGATAATTGGCAAGAACTGAAATTTCGGAGTTGCCACTATTGAGGTGTTTCCATGGTAACTGCTATGACGTCATAGAAATTGCCCTATAACAGATTTCTCAATGTATTCTTGCTTTGCCCGAATGATTTTAACGACTTTTTTGTAATCGGCTATCGATTTAAAAGCACTATAAAAGTGGGAAACTCTTTTGAGCCTCCTTTCACTTTATACTTGAGGCAAAGCTAGGCAATTTAATATTCGTCCCTCAGGGAAACATCGTTTGTGACTATCTTAACCATAATCTTACCAACCAGCTTTGTCTAAACGGTTCACTTCCTGATTCTCGCTTGAATCGAGAAAAGTCACGTAAATTGCAGATTAGATATTCTCAAACTCATTAACAATTCATCGAATTAAAACAAAGAAAATCATAACCGTGAAAGAGGTTTGGATACCCGATCTTAATTAGGATAGATTTTGACGATTTTATTTATCCGTTTACTCCTTAGTTTTTGTTTCGATTGAGAAGATATATCAAACACTCGAGACAGTGTTTCCTGGGCTATCCAAACACCTCGAAGATCGTTAAAAATAGTCCGCTGCGCGTCGTATTTTCAATTCTCTTCTCGGTGTTTGGATATCCCGATGAAACACTTTCTCTCGTGTTTGATTTATTACATAAATAACATACAGCTGCAAATAAGTTTTCAGTGAGTAGCAGATTGCAGATTACTAACTTCTCGTAAAGGATACTTTCATCTTTGGTTGACTTATAACTGAATACAACAGGACACCAGAAATCCCTCCAGCACTACACGAGGCATATATTCCTTAATGGGTCGTAGTTAATTCTTGAGGGCATATGGGAACACTGATAAGGAAATGTTAAAATATTTAATACTTAAACTGAGGGCAGGTCAAGTTTTTTGCCGACACACTGCGCGAAAAATAGCGGGAACATGTTGTTGCCAAAATTCGCCTCGTATGAAACGATTTCAAACCAGGGCTTGCCCCATACGAGGTACACATGGAGCGCCGACTTGTCTCAGTGACCTGTCGCTGCGATTGTTCGCCTGGTATCCCGGTAAATAAATAACGAGGAAAATCAGGCTCAGACGATTGGTCAATGTTATATAACAAACCAATGGACCTCAACCAATAGGGATTGGGCATTTTTAATTTATGAGGTGAACTCATAAATGCTCGAGTAAACTTTGTAGTTAACAAAGCTTGCGCTTTGCTGATTGTCTGAGGGACGAACGTTGGAAACGGAGAAACTCTTACAAGCAAAAAACAGTTCAACGATGAAAATTGCTTCGATCTTGTGCTTTGCTGTGTTAATGGTCTGTGCA
>OX393566.1:21280889-21385889 GCA_947652115.1 Blastomussa wellsi | reverse complement strand
GCTTTTCGTATTCTATTTTGTTCTCGCTTTTCCTTTTCTTTTTTCTTATCTTTTTTATGCATCGGTTGGCCCTTTACGGGGCTTGCCTTCGGTTCAAGAATTGCCAATAAAGCATCAACAAGATGGGAAATACTGTCTTGCAGCTGTACATGTAACATGGACTAGCCAAGGGCAGGTCAGGGAAATTTCCCACTGAGCATATTTCAAGTTCCATTAACCCAATCAATATCATTCATCATCATCATCTTTCCATGCTGCACAACTGGGGTAAAAGGGATTTCTATTTTGGTCAAAGTTGATGACATCATAAGAGGAACAAAGGTCAACGTCTGTCATGGCTGTTTAGGGACGGTATAGGGGTCATTTGGTTGACATTGATATATGCAATCAAAATGGGACTTCCAAGAAAACAGCCAAATTTAAGTTTTGGAAAATTGTTAAAAGTCATGGAAATGATGCTGGAAACTCTAAAACTTGAAAACTCTAAAGGTATGAACACTGATACAATGTAGCATGATACATGTACATGTAATAAATATAGTGTACATACTTCAGCAGATGCTCGAACAATCAGTCTCGGCATAATTTCATCAGGCTTTCAGTCTATTATGGCTTTTGATTGGTTTTTGTGATAACAAAACTTTCAATTACATTCTGAAAATCACTTCCTGGTATGGGTGTTTTTGACTATGATAAACATTACATTTACAGGCTATCAAACAAATTCTCAGGCTGAAGACTTACAGCGCAATGCACCTTAGTGTGGCCACCCAACAAACGTTTTTGACAGGTTAGCCAATCAGAGAGCACAAATTTGTTTGAGCTGTCCCGCCTCCTTGTTAAAAGCAAGACATGTTTCGTGACAGCAGGTTTGAACATTGCAAGGAGGCGGGACAGCTGAAAAGAATTCACACTCTCTGATTGGCTAACTATAACTTGTCAAAAAAGTTTGTTGGGTGGCCACACTAAGGCACGTTGCGCTGTAATGGTGGTAAAAAATCCTGCACATGTTTTTAATATTTATACTCAGAGCTTATCTCAAAGGGAACGCTACTGCAGTTAAGCCCAGCACAAGCAAGATTGGAGAAGGTATATCATATGTACATGTATGTTTCAAACAGTTAAAAATGGACATTTTTTTATTTTATAGTTGGCTTATTAATTCTGATACGATTAAATCTGGAAATACAGCGAAAAAATGGAACAACATTTCGTTGCCATTTTGGTGCCATTATCAAGTAAAGAATGTAACAGAAAAGTTAATTTATACCAATGCAGTAAAATTCATTGATTGTGCAGAAAAAAACGATGACCTTGTCAACGTGGGGGGGGAGGTGGGGGGACGAGGGGAGGGGGGGTGGATAAAAAATGGAATGGCCCTAGCATACTAAGTATTGGTTCACTGCATACATGTATATGACTTGTATAAAAAAAAATCATATACCTACTAGTTTGCAGGGAATAACCTGTCCATTAATTTTGTTTAACATACTGCATTTTTTAAATGCCCACAGTATTTATTTAAAAGTTGGCCTGGCTGGGTGTTCCTGGCATTTATTTGACAATGACTCTTGTAGTTTATTTGAGCTTTTTGGTCATGAAGCAGTGATGTTTTCTTCATTATTTTTGGCAGACATACATAATAGATGTTCCTTTGTACCTGCAGCTTATTATACATCTAACACATGGGCTTCGTCCACCTTGGAGACCTATGTAGCATGTTTATTAACGGCCTGGCATTTAATTGAGATAATACGGTATCACATTGCTTACAGTGCGACCCGGAAAACCGTGAACACCTAAAATTTTTCTGGAATGTTTATTGTTTTGCAACCAATCACATGCAAGATGAAACTGTAAGACTCAAATAACGTGTAGCTGAATGGTTCGATTAGTCACAAAGCAATGTGTTGGCTTTTTCTTCCACAATTTTATCGTTAACAATACTGAAATTGTTATTATTGTTTTATTTGATAGCTTATGCATTAGCAGAAAATAACTACAAACGATATTTCACTGAAACGAGATCTTGAATCAAATAAACACGATCAGACACAGCCAGGCACCGGGTCTGAGAGCTACTCAAATTATAATCGAATGCAGCATCTCTTTTTAGTAGCGGTAAAAATAGTGGTCATGATTACTTTGCTCTGTAAGCTCAGAAATGGAACAATAACGGTATTATTGTCAAAGAAAAAGCCAACTTGTTGTTTCGTGATTAATCCAAACCTTGCGGTCATGCCTTATAGTTTCATTTTGCATCTGATTGGTCAAGAAACAACATTCCAGAAATAATTTTAGGTGTCCACGGTTTTCTGGGTTGCACTGTAATAATAATCCCACTTGAAATGTGACTTATTTACCCTCTGTACATGTCAGTTTCAATGCTGAATTATTTGTTTACTGTCACTAACTGTCAATGCTTTATTACATGCAAAATTATAGACATTTTCAAATCCTTCATTTGGAGTGATAAAAAGTTAACAATTAATTTTTCCTGTTTTATAGCTGCAAAAAGAAAAATTGTGCCACATCCTAAATCAGAAAAGAGGTATGAGAGATATACAATGTAATAAATTGTATTCTGGTTTAAACATCAGTGCTTGTTTTTGAATTTTATTTAATAATAATTATTATGTCACTACTGTAGATAATAATTTATTCCTTTGGTTTTTAAGTTCTATTTCAGTGCCTGTAACGAAAGGAGCCAGGGGAAAAGAAAATACTGATCCTGTAGGTAAAAGTTTTCATAAATTATCATTACAGGGTTTGCATGCACCTTGAAAGTTCTTGAATCTCAGAATAAAAATTCGAGGCCTTAAAAGTCGTTGAAAATTGCAGTCAGTGCTGGAAAGTCCTTGAAATTTGTAGCTAATTTCAATCAATCTAGACTTTCACCTGTCCAGTAGGCACACTTGCTACTATGAGCATCTGATTAATGCTGGATTTTGCAGTGTGTGGAGTCCTTGAAAAATGGAAATTGTCTCCTTGAAAGTCCTTCAAGAGTCCTTGAATTGTTAGTCAAAAAAATGATACGAACCCTGTCATTATTTTTTTTCATTATATAGTGTGTACATACATGTTCATGTACATTTTGTTGCCAACAAAGCAACAAGTGCTGTTATGCTTGATTAATTTTGAGACCTGCGGCACGTGAACACAAGATCAGTCGATCGATGAAAAAATTGGATCTGTATAATAATATTTCAGAGTTGTTCACAAATTTTGCCAGCCAAATTTATACCGGCTGTCGGCTAGAATTTTATTGTTAGCTTAGTGACGAGTGCTGTGATGTTTGATGAATTTCTAGATAGAGTGCAGTACGGTAAACACAATTTAGATCGGTTAATAAAAAATTGGACATGAGTATTTTGAAGTTGTTCGCAAATTTAGCCAGCCAAATTGTTTGATCTAAAAAAAGTTTGCTCAACATTTTAGTGTGCGTTATCTTTGATAAGGAACCGACCCTGGGATTGTTAGCAAAAATTCAGCTTTGTTTGGACTTCTTTTTATGATTTACAACCAGCGAGTTTGCATTAAAAACGTGCTTAGGTAAAAATGCAAACACGTTTCCTTCGCATCGAGAACGTGTTGAGTGGTTTGCTTACATGTATCTTTGAGCGGTACTGTACATGTATCTCTCAGTTGTTACATAATTAGATGTTTCTGGTTTGTAGAATTTTGATCCTTCTACCAAAGATGTCAACAAAAAGTCTAGCAAGGTTAAGCAAGCTCCAGACTTCAGAAGACTTCATAGAAAATGGGAAGACGAACTGTACAAGGTCAGTTGAAGAATTTTTCATGAATTGACTTGCATAGTTTTTGATTAGAGCACTTATAATTTTCAGTGCATTGTTTACAGGTGTAGGTACTCAACTTGAAAGTTCTTAAAAGTCACTGAATTTAATTAAGGTGGCTCAAAACAGTTTCCAGCACTTTCAAAGACTTAGAATTTGATGGGTCATTATAACCACTCTATCAGTTCATGCTACAATCATGGTATCAAAAAACTGCACAATCATTGGTGAACACGTTGTTATAATTTTCGAGACATAATAGGTTACCATGGAAACAATATGACCTGCTAAAAACTTAATTTAAGTGTTGGAAACTGTTTGGAGCCACCTTAACAAAATGAATGTGCCATGAAGGTCTACATATTGTCCCATTATACAGGCATGCCCTGTAAACCATTAGGCATGCCATATAAACTGTCCAATCACACAGACATTTGAAAGCAGCCATCTTTGTCCCTGGAAGAATCATTAGCAGGGTTGTCAAGATTTGAAGTAGGCGGAGATATTTTGAAAGTAGGCGGCACTGGGAGCCTGGACAGGCAAGGGGTCTAGGGGCCGCCAAGACCCCCCGGCAGGGAACAGAGCCCCATTGGGGGTCCAGGGGGAAAGCCCCCGTAAGCAAAATGAATTTGGCGTTTTGACTTTCCTCAGAGAATTTCTAACAAGTCGTACTTCCTGAAAAGAACAGTACTATTAATGACTAATCAGTTATTTATTTATAATTATTTATTCTCAAGGAGCTTGACTTTAACCTTTAAGTCCCAGTCTAACTTTTTTGTTTCTAATCGAAACTAATCAGACTGTAATTTTTAAAAATTATCTCCCTCTGAGATAAAAATATTTGTGTCGCGGTGTAAAAGTATATGTACATGTATTGCAGGTCAAAACCCGGCTTCACTTTTGTATAACGAAAAGTTCAATGAAATTCACAGAACTTACCTTCATCTCTTGTTCTTTTGCTAAAAAAGTGCTCTAAAGAAGACTGTCGTTTAGCCATTTCTTTCAGATTTACGCAAGTACAATTTCTAAAACCGCGTGTTAATTGTGAAAGAGTCAACTAGGCTCGAATACCCAGAAGGAAATATTATTTTTGTTAATGCAAAACTGATAAAAATAAGATAAAATAAACATGCACGCACAAAAACTACTGTAATACCAAACTGCACATACCAAACATTTTGAAATAAACTAGGAACAACAGACATTTTTCTTATAGTTTTCTTTTTGTTTTATATTTGGAAATGAATGGACATACTTTACAGGTAATTACGTCTATTAAATGGGTTCGTGTAGCGACGAAATCCGAAGTTCAATTGCAAACTGACACTGCCAACTTAAAAGGTTTACTCCATAAAGGCAGACTTCCATAAAGGCAGACTTGCGTAAATTTAGTAAACAAACCTGATCTGCTCATTTGCAAATCATGCAGCCCATGTACACGAGAACAAATTGAGCGAAAACTTCCGTTGTAAATTGCGCATTGCCAAATACATTGAAATTATGAATGAAACAAAAGGGTACTTTTAACCTTTTATATTATATTATTTTTTTAAGCATTTTTGTAATGACTGCTTTTTTCCTACTTATCTGTAGCCGGCGAAATCGTTTATTTAGCTGGCGATATTGCCGGTTGCCGGCACTTATTGACAACCCTGCATTAGTGCATGTACAGATGCAAACCCACCAAAGAAAATTCCAGATTGCTCCATTTGGGGCTTGCCCCTCATCTATGTTTGCTATACAGCAGGAATGTTCGCGAGATAACAGCAGCTACACCTCTTTGCAAAACCTTAGACTTCATGAAGCAGATCAACACACAAGAGTAGTCTGGAGTCCTAAAAAATCGAGCAAAAAATGGTAGGGCTTAAGGAGGCTCGAAAGAATTTCCCACTAGTGTAATGCTTGTAAAACGATGCAGGATTACAGAAAAGTGCTAAAGATCATTCGGGAAAAGTATGAATAGATTTAAAACTCAGTTGTTGAGCAATACTTTAAGAATGTTAATGACATCATAACAGTCACCATGGCAACACCCCGCCATTGACAAAAGTCCTCCAAAATTTCAGTTTTTGGCAATAATCTTTAAAACTAAGTTGGTGACCTGCCATTTTTATTTCGTTATTTAAAAGCTCCCTTAATTCTACATATTGCCTGCCAATATTAAAAAAATATATAGTGGAAATTTAATTATATTGAAAAAAGGCATTTTATAAATTGCAAGAAATTCCACTAGATAATTTTTGCCCAAACTTTTCTATTTGAATCAGCGTATCGATTGTTAATCGCATGCAAAAAATCAAGGTAGGTCACCAAGTTAATTTTCGAAATAAAAAGAAATGTTTTTTGCATGTTTCATTTCCGGTTTAGCGGATTTCAGATGTAGCGCGCGCATCTTTAATGGAAATTTGGATCCAAAGCTTACGCGAGCTATAAAAGCGCACGCGCAGCTGAAAACCCTTTCGAGCCTCCTTAATAGCCCAACCAGCCCCTCCCCTTCTGAGGGCCCTGCAATGTGCACAAAAATATATACAGTCATGTACACTGTACACGACACAGAATGTTTTGTTCCAACTTTTGAAACCCATCTTTCTGCAGAAGATTTCCGATCTGTCAATTCTTACCTACAGTGCTGTACATGTATGGTACATTCACACGTACATTTCAGTATGTAATTATGTAATGTATGCAGGGGAGTAAAGGACTGATATGTAAACTACACAAGAAGCATTTGACTTTATATTAAGCATTGCAAAATTGTAAAACTGTTAATTCATTCACAGACTCATGATTTTCTTTTTTCCCCAGGGAAAAGCAGTTTCCAAAAAGAAAAACACAACAGTAAGAATCTGTTTATGGTTGCTGCAAATAAAAATTTACAAGTCAACTGCATTTTTCCATGGTCTACATAACAAATAGATTCCATGTTGCCCTGCGTTGTGGCACAGGAGGTGATAGCCGAGTGTGCCACTGATGTTCTTTTCGCATTTTGGGATGTCTTGTGTGATCTATTACTGAACAGTTGCACATCAACATGGAATCTATCTGTTTTATGTAATAAAGAAAAAGAAGGAACCAATCAAAATGCGAGCATAAATTGGGCTCATTACATAAACTCTTCTTGACCATGTTATAGAACATTCTCGTCCCCAGAGGCTAGCTAGCGGTGCGATCATTTTGCTCTGAGGACCAAGAATCAAGACCCCTGGCTGCATCCGACATCAGAAGTCTGAGATTCACAGACTCATTTATTTATCAAAATATATAACAAATCTGATTGGCTGAAAATTACAGAATGAGTACTCTGTGCATGCTCATAGTTTGGGGGCCAGAGAAGACTAAGTCACTATTTTGATCTTACAATACAGTGTAGTAATGTCGGACGTCACATCACAGAACTCGTCAATAAATAAAAGCATTGTCGATACAAAACATTAGTGTTTGCATTTTGAAGGCATTGAAAAATTGTCTGGTTAAATTTTGGTTGGCCACTGTCCAATGTACGACTGTTATTTGTGGCCCTGGCCAGAGATTCTGATTCTTGGTGCTGACCAAAAAGATTACGGCCTCTGGAGATGAGAATAATTATTATAGATTGAAATGATTTCATAAATGTTCAAATGTCAAGTGAAACTGCTGTTAGGCAAGTGGTTTCACTGCAAAGTTCTATTAGAGTGTACATGTAGATCAAGAAGAAAATGTTGTCAATTTGTTAAAATACTGTAATAATAACATCACAATAATTATTATTTTTACAAGAGTGAATTTATAGAAGGAAAATCAGTGCAAATCGGGTTGTGGTATTTGCAATTTATTTAAATGTTTTTAGTCATATTATCCCATCCAAATAGCCAAATAGTTTTGGAATTCATACAATGTACCATTCAGAAATTAAGCCCTTTCACCTGTACATGAGCCATTCCCGAAAATACCGTCAGTTGCACCTAAATGTGAGCATGTGGGGAAAAACGTGTTTTAATTGGCTATCAAATGTTCTGTGTTTGCTTGTCAAATTAATTTCAAAGTTTGAAGCAACGCCAGGAAACGTTTTGCCTGAGCAATCACGGAAGTGTGTTGGTGGTCAAATTTTAATTAACACTTTTATGTAGGGAAGGGTTTTTTTTTAAAAAAATTGTGTTAAAGTCGATTAAATCCTTTTGCATTTGTCAAGCGGATGAATATGAATGATTTACAGAAATTAATTTCATACAAAACTGAGATAGATTTATAGCCTTTATGGGAAAAAAATAATGTACATGTATTGTATTTGAGGTTGTTAATTCCACAAAAATTAGCAGGGCTTGCAATTTAAGAGCCCTAGTCAGCCTTGGCCAATTTCAGTGCCATTGAAATTATGGAATTTGCATGGTGAAGCATAGTCTTATGCGGAGCTTTCTGCTTCAATACCGTTACTCAACATGACTGTGCTAGAGGGAGGCTTTTTCTCGGCTTGCTCCATGTTTAATGACTTGTGCAATTACATACTGTAGCTTGTAAACACTGCAGTGCATACATTACTGTAAGTGCAGTGAACCAGCTGTTGATTAAAGTGAAACATTGACTGTTTGTACTGGTCATAATTTAGGTTGAACCCTTCAAGCTTGCTGAAAATAACAGACAATCCCAGAAATTCAAGAGACCTTATGCTTACAACAGTGAAGATGAAGAAGGCAATGTTTCAGATAATGATGATGACTTTGAGATAGACAGTTCAGCCTTAAAAGGGATTTTGAGTGACACAGGAATTAAGGTGCAGCAAAAAACACATTTCACATAATTATTTAGAGCGGTTTTCAATTTGGTGTTGAAAGTAATTCTGCGTTTGCTTTGGTTTTGCATTGCAGTGTACTGTACTTTGCTCAATGATTGGTTTAAAAATCTTGCACCAGTTTTTCAACCAATTAGGAGTAAAACCAAAACCAATAATGACTCACATGTGCATAGTTTCCCTGTGTCGGCTTTCTTTACTTTGAGTCTTGATTGGATCACTGGATTGTCAGGCATCCTTTGTGATTGGTTTTATGACATTCAATTTAAACTAAAGATGACTTGTGCTACGTTCTCATCCAACCAATCAGAGGAGGTGAAGCCAAAACTGACTGTGACTCAAGGCTGTTCTCTAAGAGAAATTGCCAGGAGCCTGAAGGTTCCAAACCCTGAGATTCAGAGCACCCAACACTAAAGCTTAAAAAATAATATGAAAAAAGTAAGTTTATCTTGTTGCCCAAAGGCAAAAGTTAGTCGCCTGAGGCACCTGGGCACCCTTAGAGCACAGGCCTGGTGAGTCGCTCACACACATTTTTTGGCTTATTTGCTTTTATTATTTAATTTCATGATTAGTTTGAAACTGCACTGTTTATGAGGTAGACCCCTAACTACAAAACAGTTGCTATAGATGACTTCTGACCTTCATTTCTTGGGTTGTCCTTTTGGAGGCTGCTTTCACTTTTGGCAGTTTTGACCATATTTGGAAAGTCCCGTGACCAGAACACAAAAACACTAAAAACTCTAACAGCTTACGTAATCTTTCTCAAGTGGAACCAAAGCCAATGAATAGAGTGCATTCAGATGCAAAATCTGTCATAGGGATTTTTTGAAATTTGCAATACTGTAAAAGTCATGATGTCACAAACATTTTTTTGACGTCATAGCTTACTAATGCGAATCTCCACAAATCCAAACGACAGATTTTGCCTCTGAATGCTCTCTATCCATTGGTTTCATCCGAGAAAGATGTAAGCTGCGAGTTTTAAGCATTTATGTGCTCTGGTCACGTGATTTTCCAAATATGGTTAAAACTACCAATAGTGAAAGCAGTCTCCAATAGAGCGTTTTCACGTGAAACGTAAATTCACGTAAATTTGTCTGTGAAAAGGGGTACGAACCCTGTAAACATTTCAATTGGAAAAAAAAACAGTAATGATGTTGGATGTTTTATTTACTAGACAGAATTGCTTGATAACGCATTGCCAATGCAAAACATTGGTGTTTGCATTGCATGGCGTAAAAAATTGTCCCAGGGGCATTCTGACCACAGTCGGGATTTAATTACACAGTGACAAATTGTTTGGCCAATTTGCCCATTGTTATTTGCAGCCTTGTCGTGAAGGGCTGTGCTTTACATGTATATTAAATTTGCCAATGTTTTTTTTTCTTTTCAGGATGAAGATTTGCAAGTTACTGGTCGAGCAACAATTGCAACAATTCCTTCAAGGTGTTTGGTAACTATATACTGCATGGGATAGCAACCAGCCAATGCTGCATCCAGGTCACTTGATCTGGAATTTGAAGAAGCTTTCTGCTGGACATCATTTCAGAAGCTTATCACCTCGAAGACAGTTAATCCAGCTCAATGCTCCTGATTATTCTTGACCAATCAAAATTAAGTTCCTTTTATGATTTGCTTCTTCGTGGGAACCTTGAGGGTGATAAGCTCTGGGGAGAGGGGGGGAGGACTCACATATGAAAGGAGCAGGGATGCTCATCGTCTCGCTTAGGGGTGTAAATTTCGGATTTTGGTCTCACTTAGGGTGTTCTGGGCAAAATGCCATTATAATTATTTAGCAGTGAAGGTCTTGTTTAGGGTTGCAAGTCCCGTTATAAGTATGCCAATGGATATATAAGCTCAATATTTTGTATACAAGCCCTTTAAGGGATAAAGAACAAAATTTCAAATGGGACCAAAATTTGGTGAATGCAAACCTTGAGATATAAGGCCATGTACTTTGGGAGAGGTGAGATTTTGATCAGCAAATAACACATCGTTTTCTCAAATATCTGAGTAAGTTTAGTAAGATGAACAAATTTTTGTACTACGTTTTGACCTATGTTACAGTCTTTCCCGTAAAACCGTGAACACCTGAAATATTTCAGGAATGTTGATTATGTGGTGACCAATCACAGCAAAGCTCAGGACACGCGAACAAACCTCAAAACCACAAACTAATTACCGTTGGTGTTTGCGGTTTAGTTTTCTCTCACCTGATTGGCTTTTTCTTTTAACACTATAACATTCCATATACATTTCTGATGTTCATGGTTTTACGGGAAAGACTGTAACACAAATGTAACCCTTTCAATTTTGATGTAAAATGGCAAGTTCAGCGTAAAAAAATTACGAAAAAAGGTGCTTCAGCGTTTTTCCGCCCTGTCTTTGCATTCTTTAAACAATGTACTTGGAACTTCCGTCTTTCACAGCAAACAAGAGCTGGGCAGTCAACCTGTTGGGGGAATCTTGAAAAGGACGTCAATTTACTACACAGGACCGCCGCCCCAAAATACTGTGGGAGCATCAAGTTCAGTCTCCAAGCAATGGAGTACACCACATATTAATCGGGTTGTTGTGTCTCCGCTGACACCGCGTAATGTTGATGTGGCATCTGTTAGGTGCCAGGCTGTCTCTTCGGCAAAGAAACAAGTAGCCTGGGCAGATGAAGGTAATAATAACTAATAATAATAATAATAGCTAATAACCACCCCTATCCCTCAACCAGAAATAAAGATGATCGCTGGGATGTTATTGTCTGTACTTTGTACTAATTCACCTTGTTTTCTAGAATTTCTGAATAGAATAAGGGTTATATTAGTCGTCAAGTACATTTTGATTTTGAGTTACTTTATGTAGTTTGAAGTTTGTGATGCTACAATGTATTAGTTTCGGAATTGTTTTTAGAATTTCAGGATTCGCCCTCACTTTTACTTTGCCAAAAGCAAGTCTTCCCGAAAAACGTTAACACTCCGCTGGAAGCCTTCGGATTATGACACCTTTAGCTGTTCATTACCAGTTCCCCCCAAAAGCTCTTTCTGTTGTAACTCGTCTTCCTTTTAATATTTTGTAATTTTTGACAAATTAAACTTGAATGCTGAATTTATCATAAAAAAAACGAAAGTTTGAAACTTTTGGCCAAATTTTGTTGACAGTAACCTTAATAATTTTGGCTTTCTTTTGACCGTGATAGGACGAATTCATCGTCGATTACAGGACATACACCCCAACAGGCTCACGTCTAATTTGTTAACTAAAATGAATTAATTTATGGTCCCCCTTCTTGAAAAAAATTGCTTCTTATCTTCACGTTCATGTGGTAGGCACATTTTGTGTATGAGCAAAACCTGTTGTGCTAAAAATGCAGAAAAATCCTCGTGACAGTGTCCCTGAAAACAAAGAACGAACAAGACAACAAAGAACTCAAAACAATATAGAACAGAAAAAAAACTCAAAAACAGAGAAAAAAGTAACAGGTTTTCACACGGAGGTAAACCCTGTTTTAAGCTAATATGAAGCGGTTGGAGGGGAGGATTCTATAGCCCGTTAGCAGTTGGCCTATTAAGACAGTTTGCAGTTTAAAAATAGCACAAGACCTTTGTAATGAATCTAAATTATAATCATTTGCGTTTTCAGATCCCGAAAACGTTGTTTTTGACTTTCAACCAGACAGCCAAGCCTTAGAAAGTATTTTGAACAACACCGGGATAACTTTCAACCAAACGAGCGTTCAAAATACTGCTCGAGTGACTTTGGCAGGTGACCGGTTCACCCCTTTCCGTAGAACTCGTCAGTCATTCAGGGAGGTATGTTTTATAATGTGCAATGTAAAAGGCAGTTATTTATTATCAATAGTAGTCTCCTTCGCAGCCGTTTTTTTTGGGATTTTAGATCAATAGTGGTTAAGGACATTGTTCTGTTGCAGCGAGGGTAGCGAACCGTTTACATGGCGCCGATAGAGTTTGTATTGAAACCGGGTCATTTTGAAAACGCTTCCAAATATGGAGCGTTTGAAAACGATACAGTTTCCGCATGTTTTAATGTAAACGACTGAAACGGTGAAAGTGCATCGATTTGAAAACGATTGCGTATTTTGGCGCGAAATTGGCTGGCTCTTGAATAATAAACATGGTGAACTTGTCTTGTTTATACAAAACGCTTGGGAAACGGTTAGATAAGTTTCGTGTAAACAGTTTAACTCGTTTTCAGTGCGGTTCCGCCGTCATGAAACCGTGTCGATTGGAAGCTGCGTTTGTGTTAGGCTGCGAGAAGTCTCTCTTCAGCTCTAAAGTCAGTAGAGACGAACGCGAAAATAGTGAAAGAGTACGATGCATGAGCAGTGAAGCAGTGAGCTTCAAGTAAAAAGCGAGAAGAGCACTACTCGGAGCTCGCGGCTCGTGTAACACGCTCTTTCGATCTCTCGCTAATTTTCGCGTACCCTGCATCTTCCTAGATCGAAGGGACCTCTGCTCGCAGGGTAATTTTCGCGTTCATTTCCACTGACGTTAGAGCAAAAGAGACACCGCTCCATCGCAGTCTTCGTTGGTGTAAACGTAGTCCTACTTGTATGTGTACCTAATGTCTATCTGACGTTAATTCTATCCATCCACGCAAAAACCAAACAATTTCAAACGAAACATTCCGGCCGAAAATAGCTTCTCGTGAATTTAAGGCCCTAGTTTCCGGCTTCCAAGAAAAAAGAAGGCCAGTGATTAAAGAGCCTTTGACACCTTTTTGCGCACGTGTGGTGTTTTGATTTCTGGTCCGACGGAATGAGGCTAGACAGAAAGGTTTTCGAGAACACGTGAAAACTCCAAATCAACTGCAGAAGGCCACGGTACTTCCTGACAGCGTGCAATGCACAGCCTTACTAAATTTATATTGGTCAAAACACTTTCTGTACGAATGCACATGCGCATTATCAGGCTTCTTTATGCCAATTGTTAAAATTGGAAATACACTACTCTGATTATTTCTCACTTTCATTTCCCCTCTAATTATTATCTGACTTTTCTGGTGTGTTTCTTCAGATATTCTCATATGTTTACAGTCTTGTCTCCCCCCCCCCCTACCGAAGCTCTCCACACTTCCCGCAAATTATTACACTGTTTACGTAAATTATTCTTCTCTCTTTGTTGCTTAGGAACCAAGTAAACGGACATCCATTTACTACACTGGTCCCAGGCACACGCGTCCAAGTCCTAGGGTGTGTGGAATGGGACGAGCCTCTGTTATGGGAGCAAGACAGTTAACGGAAGATCCGTCTGTAACTTCACAGAAATCAAGTGTTTATAATCCGATAACAACAATAGTTGGTAGACAAGGAAATCAGGAATTAGGTATTAACGTAGAAATTTTAATTAACTGTATTTAATTTGTTCCTCGTGCAGAGGCCCAGCCAGCCAAAAGGAATAAGCGATCGAGAATGGGGATAAAGAAGTTTGAGTTGAACCCAGGACATTCTGGGCAGACACTCAAACCAAATGTTGAGCTACAAGGGACTCGTGCCGAGCCAGTTCATTTTATAGTATCATACGTTGTATGTGGATCCAGTCTGGTGATAAATGGGAATATGCAGTGACAGTATTCAGTTACTAAACTCTTATTAACCGAACGCGAGGGCCGTACTGGGGAATATTGGCCCGAGGTCGTGGCAGTCCCCAGTACAGCTCGAGCAAGCTAGGTTAGTAAATGGTTTATTATATGGCACTCGGGTCGTGCATGCTTGTTAAAGACTGACGCACTTTCGGTGACTTGAATTCAGATGTTTTCCGTCGTAACGTGTTTTGATACTACGAACAACTCCGAAAGAACAAACTACCACGATTTTTAAAACATTTTTTTCAATTATAGTATTTATATACGTTTTCTTTCAGCAGTTCTAGTTGCAAATCTTAAATTATCCAACTTTACACAAAAAAATATTCGAGGCTAAGGACCGTTTCTATGGGAACGGTCCGTCGGTCCGTATGGCAAAATCCCGACCAAGAAAGAACCAATCAGAACGCTCGGATTTTCCTTGCCATATAATAATATAACTTACTATATTAATAAGTGTTCTGATTTTTATTTGCGTTTAGGTATATTCTCGCTTTCTGGAGCCGGTTACAGTAAATCTCGCGCCCCTCTTATTTCACTCCAATACTTAGAAATTACAGACAGCTCTGTCTAGAAGACAGATAATCCCCCCCCCCCCACACTTCTAACCTCGTTCCCAGTTGTATAAAGGTGAAGGTACAATGTAAATCGAGTTTGTTGTTTGCGAAGTACTTTCGTCTGTAGTAACCGAAGTAATGAAAGTCGTCCTTGTTTAGTTGCTTGCCATTTTTGAGTATTTTTTTCTGTATACAGAGAACGATCCAGTGGCCAGTTTAGAAGTAAGACAGTTCGCAACTGGGCAACCCGAACCACGCTTTTCCACTGCAAGTAGTAATCTTCTGTCAACACCCGCGCGAGAACTGGTGTCAAACACCCAGATCTCCTCCGCCAGGGACCAGCCAAGTTGGGCAGAAATTTTCACACCACAACGAGAAGCTAGCACCCAGGATTCTGCAGCACAAGCAGCTCGCTCTCAGCCTCTTGTCGAACCATTACGAACTCCAGCGAAACAGCAGGCTTGTCAAGAGGACATTTGTTCACCGCAGCGAGTAACTGGCATATTGATTACCAGGACAGCACATAGGCCTGTTCGATCAACGTTTGCAAATCCTTCGACCTCAGCACGACAGCCATTAGCTGAACCCAAGCAACAACGCAGTGCAGCCGATAGTTTTACTCCGCAACCTTCATTCAGCATCCCGACCTCCAACACAACACAACATTTGACCGTAGATTTCCATCGCTGTCACGATTCCGCGGTAACGTCTGCTCGTCAGCCGCGTACTGGTTCCCAGGTTCCTGAATCCACGGCTAGTTTCCAGCCCCCTGAAACAACTGTCGCTACTCCAGTGCGTCAGAGTTCAATGGTTTCTCAGTCTTTCAGCTCAGATCAGTCGCCACTTTGGTCAGGGATTCTCACACCACAGCGAGGTATAAGACAACGCCTAACTCCTAGCGCTGTGGCGGCTCATTCCTTTAATGATCCCTTGGTGATCCCTGTGCGGCAAAGCTTGTCAGCAACCCCAGGCTCCTGTGCTACTCAACAGCCCCCAGTTGGACAAGAAGATCTCGGACCCAGGCTGCGATGCTCCACGGTACAAATCAGTAGTTTCCAGCCCTCTGTCGAAACAAGTCAGGTTTCCCGTTCAACGGACGATTTCTTACCACCTCAGCACATTGGCGACGTTCGAAAGGATCACTTCAAGTTAGCTACAGTAGAGGTGTGTAATTATTACTCCTACTTTCTCCTGTAGGTAGAAATAAATTAATTAGTTGATTAATTAGCTTTAACTTGACGGTGCATGATTTAAGGACGTTCGCACCAATTGTTTGTGCGCATCGCTACTGCGCACGGAATTCGTCACGCCACCTCCATCGAGCGCGCGCGCTGAGGAAAAACAAAGGGCCAGAAGCCGTTTCGTAGCTTTGCTGGTAGTTTACTCTCTTAAATGGTCGGTGACCCCTACTTTTTTCCATGAACTTATTTTATTTACAATTGTCGGTAGTGTCAAAAAATGAACAAAAAATCAATGTGGGAAGAGGACATCGAATCCTGCCATCTTGCGGCTGTTTGGCCAGTTGAAATGTGGTCGCTGAATGCAAATTTTTTCTTTAAGGAACCACACCAATTGAATAAGTACACTTCATGGGTCCATTTAAACAACATTTGACAGAGATGCGTTCATTTCAAAGATTTATTTGCAACATTTTTGTGCTTACAGACACTGTAGTCGTATCCGCTAATGAAGCGCGATTTTTCAGATTTAGGGTGTTCTTCCGGACATTTTATCTCAAAAACGAAGTCGGTGATCCCCAATTTTTTTTACCTTTCTGACATCAGTTACTCATTATCTTACAGTGGTGAGAGTTTCAGAAAAAAATCAATGGTAGAAAAATTTTGCGCGAACGTCCTTAAGGGAGTGTTCTCTTTCTATTTGCCCGTAAACTTCATTGCGTCAGTTCTGAAGATGGTTTGATGTACACATTTTATGGAAAGCCTTGTACCATTCCGAACACAAATAATTTATCCTGTTTGAACAATAGACCGTATTCGCATGCTCGGTTTTGGACTGGAACTAGCTTGCAGTTGAGGCTTAAGCGGGCTGCAAATGACACGGAACTCTTTTTAATGATATTGCCCCGCATTAGCCTCCACTGCAAGCTAGTTCCAGTCCAATAGCGAAAATATGGATAGGGACTAGTGCGAGTCACGAACAGATATTCCACCGAAATGTTCCGTTGGGTGTCCCGATTTTTGTTGTTCTTGATTGTTTTTCATTCTTGCGTAGGAAGAGGATGATATCGCACAGCTTGAACGCCAAGCGCTTGAAGATCTAGGCTTACTTGAAATCACCGAAGGGACGCACAGAAACTCTGCTGCCTCCTGTGCCAAGATTCAAGACAGCAGCGACCCGACGTGTAATACTTGGACAGATCAACCCAAAACTGCTACAACTGAACAAACATGCTTGATTTTACAATGCCGGTCAGCGGAATACGCGCTTGATCCGCTCAGATCTCCATGTAACGCAACGCGGACGGGCACTAACGAACATTCGAGCTTTGAGAAATACTCTAGCTTTTCCCCGGTGGTGCGTCTCGCCATCCCAACTCCTGTGAGGGAGTCGAGGGTGAGTGTCCGCAATACTCTGCACAGTAACTTTTCTGCGCAAGGAGGAAGGGAGCTGGCATCCCATAGGGAAGTATCTGCGATTCCGTTTAACTCTACTCCTTTATTTAGTCTCGGCAATCTCGTGCCTGGTGTTGTTGAAAATGACACACCTAGCGCTCTTGATAAAAACACTTCATTGATAAATTACTCGCGGATTAATCAAACCCTCTGCGAAGTGCCCACGCCAGTGCAAGATTCACACCATTCCGCTTTAAGCAAAGAACACCCCGCTACTTCTGTTTCAAGTGCAAGCTCTGTTGGAACGCCAGTGTCAATAAGCGAGGAAACCCTTTTAAAAGAACGAGACGATCGTCCAGTTCAGGTCGTATCACCGACTCCGAAGATACAGCATTACAAACCATCTGACAACGGGAGTCTTTCCCTCAGGCCAGCGGTGTTAACATCGAATTCCAGCCACCTTGTGCAAAGACCCAGGACGCAAGATTCAACGGCATTCATTGGCGAAGCTATTTCTAGGTTTCGTTGGGACCCGAATGATTCAGAGGTTTTGCCGAGTGCTTTTCGACCAACTCCTTCCGAATCCCGACGAAGAATACCGAGGACTTTAGCTCAAGAGGCGCTACTCGATATGGAAGTTTCCGTGTACATGACGACCAACCATGGCCGCGTGGTGACTAGAGACTGGAACCACAGGCCGATGAATCCGCTGGCCAAAGTGTTTGTTGAGGGAGATTCAATGGTAAGTGCGAGTAGAAATTTCCAACGTTAGGTCAACAGGTAAACAGGCTAAGTTATTTCCTTTGAAAGTATTTCGTGAATTCTCCTTGGTCTTCATTATCATTCTTGTCGTTTACTGTGAAACACGACTTGTTGAACAGAATTACAAGCAGCCAGTGAGCGGATAACTGTACGGAGGAGGGCTGCTTGAATTGGATATGAAAAGCGCCAGTAATGACGAGGACCAAGAGATAGCCTCAGAATATTTTAACACGTCCATTTACAATTTTCGCGTCATTTTAATTTCGCGATTGTAAAATTTCATGTAATAAGTAAGGTACGAGAAAATAGAGAGGTCTATTCACTGCTCGTGTGTTCTTTTTTGATTGTACATTTTTGTTGCGATTTTTTGACGTTCTGTTAAAGCAACTCTAAGACAAGAATTTTTGCCATTTAATAAGTGGAGTGATCTGTGTTTATCTTTTTTTCCAGCATTTCTTGCCAATCAATGTTCATCAATCGCTTTAGTATCCAGCTGTGAAGTGCAAATACTGATGTGGAGCGTGTCATGTAGACGATACTTATCATAAATGCCGGGATTTCGAGTTGGAACTGAATCCCAATCTCGTCGCCAGAGCCTCTTGTTCCTTTTGGCCGATTGGGCCTGTGCACGAGGAACAAAGAAACTGCTGAAAAACGCGAGGATGTCTGGGATCCTCTGATTGGGAAGATGAATCCAGATCCGAACCGAAGCTTGTGTTGTAACACAGCTGTCTATGTTGCATTCTCGTCCCCAGAGGCCGCGATTCGTTTGGTCAGCACCAAGCAATCGAGACCTCTGGCCGCAACCAAATTGTGAGCATGCCTAGAGAACTCCTTTTGTAGCTTTCAGCCAACCAGATTTGTCAGATTTGACTTTGTGCATATGCAGAGTGACGGGAAGTCCGTGAATCGCGGACTTCCGGTGTTGGACCTTCCCAGAGATCGCGATTCTTGGTACTGACCAAACGGATCGCGGCCTCTGGGGACGAGAATGTCTTTGTTTGTAGTGGAGTGTAACTCCTGCACAAGCATATCTCTTTATCTCTTTACATATCTCTTGATACCCGAAACATCAACATTGTTCCACGAGCAATGTGATGTATTTGGAAGCTACTTACTTGGTGTTGAAATTACCCCTCAGTTAGACTTGATTTATATCCCGAATAAAAAGACTGCTGCGTTCTGCACAGTGGGCTAAATCTTCCCTGGCAATCGAGCCTCGAGTGAAATAAAATATTTTTTGAAAAGTATTCTTAAGACACGAGGTCTCAAGCAAGGGGCAAATTGCATTCATTTGTTGCGGGAACGTATCGTTGAATGGAATTTCCTGTAAGGAAATGAAATAGAACATTCTTTTAGCTCAGAATAATTAGTGTCAGTTGGTTATTCTAAATAGCTACGGTAGATTTGTAAATAAGTAGATTTGGTGCAGGATTTCTTCAAATTGTAAACGCCTCCAATCTCAAAGGTTGTAAGGCGCAATTCAAAGAGAACGTTTTCAGTTGTAAAGCTAGTTTCGTAAAACGATTGTTCCCCTCGCCGTCAAGTCTCGAAGAGTGAACAATCTCATTACCGTTAAGGCTCCAATAAGCCCCCTCCACCCACTAGCTAGAGGGGGGAGGTGAAGTGCCTCTTCCCCCACGGGAGGGGGGCTTAGTAAATCTTCTATGGTGTACAGCAAAAATTTCACGCGCACGATCCTCTGTGTACCTTTTGTAAATAGCACCGAAAACGTCATTTCGCAATAAAAACTGAAACTGTGGATCGTACTGTAGATATTGCAGACTCCTCTCTTGTTTGGAGAAAAAGCCTCCTTGTTTTCCAGGCGCTTTCTGTTCGTCACCAGTCGCTCGCGCTTGGAGCTCGCTTTTGTTTAGCCAGGCTCTCGCAGTGGGGAAAATTTCGGCGAGCGAAGGAAGCAGAATTTGCGAGCGTGATCTGAGGTAGAGCCTGTAGACTTGCTTTGATTCCGCTTATCCGACATCTGTCAATCAGGCGATGTAACGACACGGCATAATTGTCGCTTGATTTCATCCTAAAATTGCACGCAACAGTTGTCTGATGAGAAAACTGCAAAGGTAAGGGAAGAAATTTTGCGTCACAGTGAAGCTGTCCGGCCACATGAGCAAGGCGATATGACAGAAATAGTTTTTAGACCAACAAATTGTCATAATTTATCATTGTCATTAGTTACTATTTGCATGTAAGCAAGCTACGAGTAAACACATTCTCAGAGCTATTCAAAGAAAGGATCGCGACTTTAGTTACTAGGTCATCGCGGCCGGGCTACCAGCTGCCTCGTCCCCAGTCGCTCGCAATCACTTGCCATTATCACTCCGCGCTCGCTTCCATATCCCTGCTTTGCGCTGCACGCTCGCTTCCGGCGCCCCGATTTAGAAGTTCCCGCCCCCCTCCCTGACCTTTGACAAGCCTGTGGAAGAGGCAGGACTAGTAGTAATTTTAAAACAGGGCGATCTATATTTTTGTAGAAAACCAACGGGTGTTAATTTCGTGTATTGCTCACTAATCTCAAGCTACAACAAAATAACCAGTTTGAATCACAATTAGCGTTGACAGGTGTCAGCAGGTGCTTCCCCACCTCATTTTCAAACAATTCGTTCAGTAACCGAAATTCAACAAACCGTCTGGACAAAAACGAATAATTACAAGGGCGGCTCAAAACCTTTACACGTCGAATATTTTCGAACCCGAGGACAAGCTTATGTGCATCATATCTTTTCGGAGCTCGAAAAAATCCCATTGACATCAACAGAGTAACGGTTGGGTTGGTTTTATCGCGGCGCACGCGTCGCTGTTCAAGTTACTGTTTTCTTGATTTGAAGAAATGAGTTACACCAAGACGTTTGGCTTTAAAGGCCGTGATCACTTCAGTGAACTTTGCTATTGACCGTAAAAAGTGCCTTCAGATCTCAATTTCATTTTTACCTGGGATCTTCTGTTGGAGTACTTCATAAATTCTTCCTTGACAAGACCGTTATTTTGCGTCTAACGTGAGTTAATTAACTGCGAGCTGCTCTTTATAATCTGCGGGTGGAGGTGACTTCCGTACATTAATTCTGCGAAAGATTGAACTTCAAGCTGATCGAGTGGAAGTTACGAAACAGTTGTAGCTGGTTGCATCAAATCCTACTTAATTCAAAGCTGGGTTATTGTAGTTGTTATCGTATCGTTACCTCTTTGAGAAGGTTTTTCTTTAAGAAATTGACGTTTTATAAAACTCTTAATGACAAAAAAAGACATTTGTAATATTAAAAGAATCGTCAAATCGCCGGGCTATCCGGCTCGGAGGACCACTTCAGCTTATTGACTTCACAAAGACTTTGCTCTGTGCAATATGCCGCTATCCGGAATTGTTCTTATCATAGGAATATTACTCGGTATCACTACGTTAATCGGCATCCTCGGCAACATCTCCGTGTGTCTTGTGGTGTTTTGGAATCGCTCCATGAGGAATCAACTTCATTTGTTGTTGGTTAACCTGGCCATCGCTGATGTGGGTATGTCAGCTTCTTGCATGCCCTTTGCCGTCGCCACTGTACTGTTCCACGAACAGGTAGGCGTGTTTATTAAACGCTTGGCACCGTAAAATTGGGATAATCATACCTGGGCTTGCATGTCTTTGAAAGGTTTTTGGTGGTCTTATTCTGGGGAGGAATTCTGAGTGTAAAAAAATGGAAGTTTATTTTGGGATGAAAAGAACGTTCATATTTAGATTAGTGAAATACTAGAATAACAGTCGGGGACTTATTTTCTACACCCGTGGCATGATTAACATCTCATCTTCCTCATTTCACTATCGAGCTTAGAATTTGCCATCTTTCTTAATGACATTGCAGTACGTTATCGACATTGCTAATCGATGGGTTCGATTGCCGTCGGGGACTTGGTGCGTTATGGTAAGGAAGAATTATCTTCAATTCTCGGTTGCAGTCGAACCTCCATTCTGCAACTGCAGAGCGATTCAGTTAATTGGTCTAAAAATGATTCGTAGGTGAGTTAGAATAAATTAGCTTGATTTAGATTAGCTTAATCTTTGACAAGGATGTTGAATTTCTTGTTAACCTTCAACATAACCAACATTTTCCATCTAAACATAAACAAATCACACTTTTGCACTTTTTTAGACTATTGGCAAAGCCTTTTGTTACTTCAATGGCTTCATCAACACATTCTTCGCCATGGCTAGCGTGCTCACGATCTGCTGTTTGTGTGTGTACCAGTACTTCTCCGTGGTGCTTCCAATGAACAAATCTCTCACCAACATGCGGTGCCTTGTTATGGTGCTTTGCGCGTGGGTAATTTCGATCTTCTTCGCCACTGGGCCCGCGATACACTGGGGCCGCTACGAATTCACCTCGGACATTTTCAACTGCGAGTATTACCACACCACAAACAGAGCGGAGATGTCCTACAACGTAACAATGATGTTTTGCGGATATATATTTCCTTGTACTTTCATGATTTTCGCTTACGTCAGCATTTTAAGAGCGCTGCACAAACATCAATCGCGCATGGCCGTCACGTCATCTATATCACCAGCTCCAGTCGCGGGCGCGCCCGTTACCTTGGAAACGAAATTGCGCATGACAATGTCAGTTGTTGTTTTGACGTTTCTAGTTTGTCGAACTCCGTTTTTTGTATTTTTGCTATTCACAGCCATTGATTTTGAACACCCGCCCGATTTTCTCGGGCAGTTGTCCTTTTGGGCAATTTATTTACACAGTGCGTGTGATCCTTTTATTTACGCCTTCAAACACACAGAATATCAAGACACTTTGAAAGATATAGTGAGAACATTTCGGTTGGCACTCATAAGCACATTTTGCAGCTGTGTATCAAAAGGAAGTAGCGCTGAATAACCCTCAAGACCGCAAGAAAGAAACACATCCGGTTCGGGACAAGGGTGAATGTCCGCTAACTAGAATGTCCTATATATGTGTCTTCCTTTAGAAGAGATCAACTGTGACCAGCTTCAAACCGTTGCAATAAGTAATTTCACATTGTTTTCCCGGAAAACACAGTTGTAGACAGCGTAGACAGCGTTGGAAACATGACTCGCAGCGGTGGATTCTGACGAAATTCGAGGATTTTGGATAGCCGATGACATTCCCTCGAGTGTTTGATATTTCTTCTCATGCAATCGAAACAAAAACTACGGAGAAAACGAAGAAATAAAATCGTAAAAATCTCTGCTAATTGAGACCTGATATGAAACTTCGTCACGCCTATGACTTTCTCTGTACGTTATAACTTGATAAATTGTTATTTGCGAAATTTATTTTAACAAGACAATCATGATGCTTTGAATCCATAATAGTTACGCTTCAGAAACACTTTTTTACTATTGTTATTTTTTCTACTGACTCGGTTCATTTTCGTTTGTTAGCGATTTTATAGTTCTTTGTAGAGCCCACGCATTGTGTGTACTTTTAGTTAAATAAAGGTAATAAACTTTCCCGCTACTTCTAATGCCATTGCTAGTTTCAGGCACTCTGAATACTTCCTTTCTTCTTCGGACTCTGATAATCTAGTTTTTACTCGTGATTGTTAGTGACGGAATCATAAGCGGAATCGGATCTCTAATTCTGTCAATTTGAGGTTTACTCATAACGCTTGTGGCTCCGCTTGTGACTCCAACTCCGACTTCGTCGCCAGTGAAAACCTTAAAAAAAAGTCGCCAAAAGAGCAGAAAGCTCCAAAAGAAAGCAAGAAAACTTCGTCGCCGTCACAAGAAGAATATTTAATAAGCCGTTGCGCAGAGGCAGACTGCCTCTTAAATATAATTTGGTTTTATCAACTGGGTTGATAATGTCAATTGGCCACCGTAAAGAGATTCAAGAGCTGACGTTTCGAGCGTTAGCCCTTCGTCGGAGCGATTCGCTACGACGAAGGGCTAACGCTCGAAACGTCAGCTCTTGAATCTCTTTACGGTGGCCAATTGACATTATCAACCCAGTTGATAAAACCAAATTATATTGTTATACTTCCCACCGACGCAGCACCACAGTTTCTTTAGAAACTTACCCCCTCTGCCTCTTAAATACATCGTCAAAATCCACGGCTTAACCCATATTATTACTAGTTCTAGTCTCTTTTTATGTCTGCTCAAACACGCCCTCCATGGAAACCAGCTGAGTGTTGTTGGGGCTAGCGTGTTTCTTTGAATTAAATAGCTGTGCCAATTCCTAAGCACGCCGCAGCTATTTGAGTCGGATCTACGTCCGTTTCCATGTTACATTTTTATTTGCAACAATGTTGCACAATTGGAGGCATGGCGCTGTCGTGCTTTGTGTTAGCATCACATGCGCTCTGTGCTAGTCGCTGAAAAAAGGTCGTAAAATCGCCCGAACTCGCAACAAAATCGGGCGATTTCGAATCGCCACAAAAATCGCCGCAAAAATCGCCCGTGTAAACAGGCCTTTACACAGAAGGTACTAATAGAAAGGTTTTGAAATTATAATCCTTGGCGAAAGCCAAGGGATTCGAAACAATTACCGCACGCGCAAATGGTTAAAAATTCGTAACCTTTATTTCTACCGTTAATAAGACCACGCAGATAAATTTTGACGGAGTCAATCTAAATAGCCTAAAGCGAGAGGATGGAGTGGGATGTATGTATTGGTTTACCGGAATTTGAGCTTTCGTTATGGCAGAATTTAACGTTTCTTCGCTTTGCTTCAACGCTGCAAAAGACACAGTGATGAGTGTTTAGCCTTTTCGATGTTGAAATCTTGTCGTTTTGGGTCCGCCTGGGGTTATAATTCAGTAGTACCCTTAAAATGGGCAAAGAAACAAGAAAAAAGGTGTGCGTTTAATTTGTGTTGATTTATTAATTTCCTAGTGTATAACTTTATTAACGAACAGTTTCACATACAAAATTAGAAATATCACGTCAATAAACGATTATTTGCTTTTTGTCCTTTCCGTTTTCTTAGTGCTAACAATTATTCTTATTTAATAATGATGAAGGACTTTTTCTTTTAGAAACAAAATATAAAAAAAAACTGAACAATTAGATCCGGCGAGAATCTTTGCTTGTTGTTAAACCCGCGCGCGCGCGTCAGTTCAGCAAAGGCGCGAGCGCTATGACGCTACAAACGCGTGTAACCATGACAATGGGAAAGAACCGTGTGTAAACAATTTACTCGCTTGGGTCTTTTTGTATCGGAAGGTTTCACTTGGTGGGATTCGTATGCGTACAGAGAATTCAATTTAACTTTACGGACAAGATTTATTTTCTAGTTCTGCAAGTCAGAGAATTGGTTTTCTTCTTCAGCTAAGAGCTCTAGAGGAAAATCACGACTTTATTTCAATTGTAAAAAGAGTTGAGATTGAACACAACGCGCGACGTCAAAAACCAAGTAAGTGTAAAGATTGTTATGTTAATAATAATGGGAAACTACAGTATTATTCCTTTTTCGTATAAAATAGATATATCATTTCCAAATACTCTTTTAAAATACTTTTTAGACATTCTAATTAGATAATGACAGTTTTCTTCTACATAATCTTATAGACGTGCGCTTAAACCATAACCATAAATTTAACTTTTTGTCAAGATCAAAACAAAATATTTTATTCCCGGTCCAGCTTAACAACGTGTAGTTGACCGTTTCAAATTTATGAAATTTGATGATCTTTACCATTGCGAGAAATACCTTATTTTTTATTTTAACAAACCCATCCGATAGATTTTCATCTTTATTTCACTTAGACATGTGGTCCGATTCGTTCATGGACGACATGTCTTCAGAGCTTTCGCAAGTTAACTTCTCAACTTCATATCAACTATTTGGAAGTCTGGGCGAACAACAGTCACAGGGTTACGTCACAAGCCACGTCATGCAGCAGCCGTGCGAAGTTAGTTTGTTGCCGCCTCAGCCTCACTTTCAATACGAGACTTGGAGTGATTCAAGCGAGCCAAACGAACAAATGGAACCATTTGAGGGCGCGTCTAGTTGCGCAGTTATGTGGCATTTATCCGCAGTCGGCAATGAGCAGACATTTGCTACTGCTCAGGAAAAGAACTTGATGAATTCAAATGTTGATGTAAGTCGCAGATTTGAGGTGCGCAGATTAAATCATTTTCTCATTGATCCAGTGGCTCAGAGGGGCTACGTGACGATGTTTTGAGTGACACTAAACCAAAAAGGAACAAGGATGGCTAAGGATGGAGAAGATCAAGACGGATTGCAAATGACGAATTTGAAAAATTCAGGCTCATTGTTTCACAATGCACAAATCGTGACGTAGCTCCGTTAAGCAATGGGATTTATAACGCCAACTAGCGATTTGGTGATACAACCGCACAAATGCGGGGGAGGAACCTGTTAGCTTTTGTTTCTCCTTGAACAGGTATCATTTTGTGCTTCGGACTTAAAAGAAGGCATCAATTTTGGTTGTCTTCATCCTCAAATAGGGTCAGGGCTTAAGACCCTTTGTAACACACCCGATCGGAAATTTACGGGAGTAGTCCCCCCCACCCCCTACCGCGTAGGCATGTCAGCCTGGCGATTCGTATCATGCCTTATTGATGGCCGATAATATTATTATCAAAAATAAGATATGCATCAAAGAAAAACCTTTACAAAGGGTATACGTTTATGTTTCCTTTGAACATTATTCTAAATATCCAATTTGAATAATTTTATGTCACGCTAGTACATATTTTATGTAAAGCGGCCATAAATTATACTAATTATTCATGTTTCGTTTTTTCTTTTTATTGAACGCAGAGCAAGAGCGTGATTGTTGCTAAGATTCAGGGTTTACGATCAGAAAGCGTGACTCTGGACGAGCAAATAGAAGAACAAACGCGAAGAAACTGCTTGCTTTTAAAGCAGATCACAGAAGCCAGGGCACAACTTGGCACCATGGAACAAAGCACAGCGGATCTCTACAACGAGTACCACGCCCTGGGTGAGACATCAGAGAAATTCTCCAAGCAGCTTGATAGTGAGGAAAAGAAATTGAAAGAAACCGTCTCCAAGAAGCAAGCGGACATTTCAGAGATTAAACTCGACGCTGAGATGGTTACAACACTGAGGGAGGACTGGGATCGAGTTGCCGTCGAGATAGCGCAGCTCCGAAACGACCTCGAAGACGCTGAAATAGACGTCGATAACATGACGGGAAAATTTCAGTATGAACTCGGGATTATGGTTGTGTTTCCCTTTTGGAAACTAGAGGAGGAGATGGATAGACTACTTAGCGAGGTAGATTCCAGAGCTGATAAAGGTAACGAAGAACGTGTTGATGGTGATGGCAACGATAACGATGAAGATAAGGTAAGAGGCTAAATCAAGTTGTCTTAGCCGATTATTTAACAATTGGTTCATGCGTGCGCTATCGAGTTGCGGTGCATGTGACAGGTTTGGAAAGCTGGAAAGAAGCGTAACTGGAGCCGCAACTCTAATTTTCCGAGTGATCTCCAAACTTCTCAAGTGCATCATAACTTGATACTGCACAGCTAAAAGCATCAAACAATTGTTTCATAACATTGGCGGTGGAAATTTACATCAAAACCCGTGCTAAAACGCGCACGAGCAAAAAATTATACACACAGGAGCTTCAAATCTTATATGGAATAGATTTTCAGGTTAATTTAGTTCTTCAAGGGAGTTTTCCTTTCCTTTGATTTGAAAGCTGGTTGAGAATTTTTTCCTTTTGTTTTGTTAGTCTACGTCGAGCTCAAGAGAGAGCTGGGTAGAAAGTTCGGAGGAAAATTGCGCAGAAAATTCAGAGGAAAGTCAAGAGGGAAACACTGGAAAAAGATCTGAAAAATCATCGAATTGGGACAGTCGCTCAGGCGATTATAAATCTGTTCCGAATGTATCTCCCTCGATCTGCTCCAGTTCTCTATCCGCCGCCAAATCCGGCGTGCAGACTGGTTGTGACTCTGATGAGTTCATTGTCGACGAGTCATTTGCTGAAAATGCTGCACCAAAGAAACAAAAAAATAAGGTGCGTTCCTCTAGTTCAGAATGAAAACCTACGTGTAAGAAATGAAGTACTCCCTTGCACGCATTACGTGCCTATAATGATTTTCTTTATTGGCACGGCACGCAATGCGTACAGAAGGCTTCTTGAGTGGTAAGGCGTGACGTAACATTTCCATGGTAATCATTTACCTGGTTAATGCATGGCCATGTTGCTGCACATCCCTCGAAAAGGCTGATATTGAGACCGTGCATGGTCCTTTTTGCAACCCGGGGAGAAATAGTAACTAGGCACTTCTACACCGCAAATGCGTTCTGTGTGCTATAAAGATGACATTGAAAATTTTCGATGGTTAAATCAATGAAGTTTATTTTGCATTACATTAGTTTTGTGATTGTTAGCCATCGCCTCGTCCTAAAACCGAGGCGGTGTGGAATAAAGTGACCCTTGAAAGGACAGCATAATCAGTTTTACATCGGCCTCATTTAATATATGCTCTTATCTTTCTTTTCAATAGATCGGCAAATTCACTCGCCTTGGTCGCTGGTTACGGCGAATGTATTGCATACCACAAGGAAGAAAGGATGAATGACATTTTGCAGTTCAGCTATGTCATGATATTACTAAACATTTCTCCGCTGACCAAATGAACTACTGTATTGTTTTGTGCCTTCGTTTTGTGGACGTGTTGTGACGTTTATGTGAAGTAATGGTCATTATGGGTGATGTAATCATAATCGACAGAAACACATCACCGGTTTAATAAATCGTGAATTATTTTATTAGTAAATGTGTGCCAGCTGATCCGCCCCTGTGACTCCTAGCAATTCTTGTTTTTAAATAAAATTCTTGTGCTTGATAATTCGCACAAGGTCAGACTTGATACAAAAGAAAGCAAGATCACGATCAAATTATAGCGAACAGTTTGGCAGAATGCCCCGGTGCCATGTTTCAATGTTGACTGATATATCGAGCGTGGGCAATTGTACCATGACAACTAAACAGCGCAACCCCATGAAACATTACAAGGGAGGCGTCATTTGTGAGCTAAGCCTCATCATCATCATCATCATATCCTTTATTTAAACACGATAAAATTTAAAGATAAAGCTTGTGGGGTCGTGTAAAAAATAGTTACAATATGAAACGATGTTAAAATATGGATAAAATTACTCATACAACTAACATGAATGTACAAAGCCTAAAGTTTCAATAGTTAGTGCTGATTTTCTCCTTGGGTCAAATGCAAATGGCGTTGAAAATAGTTACCCCGACATTTCACGTTTTTTTTTATAGACAAACAAGAATTTGGCTAGGATTTCACCAGTGACTAATGAGAGAATCTTAGCGTGTGAGAAGGTATTTATTTTCCACTTAGAGACGAATCGAATCACTATCGGAAATATCTACGATATGATCTGACAGATGAAAAGAGGATAACCCTTGAGGGCTGAGCCGATACCGGTAGGCCATTGCTTTAAGAGTTCACAAAGACAACAAAGTGCGATTTTCCTTTGACACTATTTTATTGCCGTAAGTTTACTGATCAAATATCAATGACAAACAAACGAAACAGCATTAGCAGGAATCGAAGTGAGCTAATTTGCCGCTGTATGTTCTGCGGTCTACATGACAGCCTAATCGATTTGTGTCTCGGACCATACTCGATCATTTCTTCTATCGGGTTAAATGATTGGAAATTAATTACTGTTAAGACTTCAACATATGGAACTAAACACATTGCTCAGGTAGGTAAAATAGTTTGTCAATTTTGAATCCATTTAAAGTTACACTGAGAATCGACGTTTACTTAAAATCGAACTGTAGGCCGCGCTTCGGCCGAAAAATCGTTTTGGATACTGGATGATCGAGAATAAATGACTATAATGAAGAATCAGTATGCTATTAAACATAATACTGTCATTCCTGACTTACTAGCAAAATTGAAAGCCTGAAGCTTACATTGTTCAAATTCTCTGTCAAACCTTGGGTTGCTCTTCCAGCTAGACTACAATATTTGGAACCCTAATTTCAATTCATTAGCCTTTAGACGGCACAATTCTCGAAAACCACAGCCTATAAAAGCTCAACATATAGAGGTAAAGAGGTAACCTTGCTTATTATAATTAATTTTCCGGGACAGAAACCAGATAGCATTCAGCATATTTAAACCGAGGAATGTATTTGAGGAAAAATTTTGCGCAGTACGAGGACAATTAAAATGTTATTGAAAGAAAGCTCGACTGAAGTTTACGATCAAAGCCGTGAAAAGAAATTTCTCAAACGGTTATCCAAAAAGGGTTTCCAGGAGATCAGACTGGGCTAAAATGAAGCGCGGCAACTTCCAAGCCATTTCGGGACATTAAGAGCCTGCCAGCTTGTTTTTGTAAACGTTCGTGAACAAATATCGAAGCAAGAAAGGTTAACCTTTTATACCGACCGTGGCTACATTCGATAAGCGCTAAAAAAGCAAAGACCTGCCCGAAAAAAAAAGCAATAACTGCTTTCAAAAGCAACATTGTGGAATTTTGATTCAAAAAATTTACTTTTGCAACTTTAGTACTGAAATACTAATGAAAAAAAAAAAAATCATCATTTTGAAGGTCGTGAACTTAGAACCATAAGCGTACGGTCAACGTTTTTTTGCCGGGGGTGGGGGGGGGGGGGGGGGGCAGTGAACCATTTGCCCAAAAAATTTTCCCAAGTTGCCTTGAGCAAATTTCTCTTGCTGTCGAAAACATTCGAGTTTCCCAAACTTTGGGGGGGGGGGGGGGGGTTGCGGCTCTGTGATGCCGGGGGTAAATAAAGTTTTTATTTACTTACTTACTTACATTTAAATTAGTTAAAAAACGCCAACGTTGATTTTGCCATCTCTTTGGTTATTGCTTGTTGTTAAGACAAGATTACGAATAGTTTTCCTTTCCGGGTACCTTTACAGATTAGTTTTTAATTCACCCCGCGGGCGGGATGGTTACAACCATCATTTCACATACGAATGCCCAAGAGGGTTAGAGCCCTGATCCTTGACCGCTGACCAGTGGGAGCGAAAGTTCTGGACTAGACATGACCGACACGTGACTGGAAAGGTAGCGTCGAGACTATTCAATAAGGGATGGACCATTGGAAATTTGAAGGGGTTGGGGGTAGTCCAAAAACAAGAAAATATAATTCCTACAAAACAAAAATTTAAGAATAAAAATCCTACATTGCAATGAAACCAGAAAAAAATACCTTCTTTCTTCATGACACTTTATGAGAACACTTTTTATTGAAACACACTATTCCTATTCGAGGATATGAAATTGCAAATTAAACATCCGAATTGAGCCACAGTACTAGGAGTGTTTCGTACTAGTAGGAGCTAGTAGACGGGTATTAGTTTTATTTTGTATTGTAGTAAAAGGACTATTTTCTGTATATACTATTTTGCACAGTAAAGTACAGTATCAAATTATATACATGCAATATATAGGCAGAAAAAATTGTTGCAAATACCAGCAGTTACAAAGGACTATTTTTATTAGGCAAGGAAATTGAGGACCCGAATTCTAACAACAACACAACAACGGCACTTTATTATGAATACTTGACTTCATTAATTACACTGTCTCGCAGTTAGCAAAAGCTAATCTAGGCGGGACAGAAGAACAACTGAGGGTTAGGTTTTTGTAAGTACTATTACATAGATAAATTTTAAATTAATATTATTACATAAAGACAAAGTTATACAGACGATAAAGTTAGAATTTCGAGAGGAAAATCAGAATAAACATTCTATTAAGTCAGTCCAACTTTTTGTATGATGGTAGGTGTTTCAATATAATCGTTTTCTTTTACTAATATAACCCGGATCTGTTGGATCTATGCCGTTTTCTTATTAACTCTCTCGTTCTCAACTGATAAACTTTCTCAGTCTGAAAGTTTGATCCACTGGCTAAAAAACTATTAAAGTGGTATAAATTTGCGACAAGTCTTTTTCTTAGTACTAAAACTGAAAACACATATAAAATAACACAATTTTTTTTTCAAGGCATTCATGCAAGTATTTGAGTTTCAGCAAAGTGCAACATGAGATTTAGCAAAATTTCCGTCGATCGTGCCTTGTGCAAATTTAAAGCTACTTAATCGCAGGGGAGTATAAAACAAAATATATAACAGTTATGAGAAACGTATAAAACCATAATTTGCAGTCATGTTCTCCGCAACCATGTGTGAAATCAAAAAAACTTCCTTCAGGCAAAAAGAAAAAGCTGGGGAGACAGCAGGAAGCTTGATTTAATGTTGCTTTTCTTCTAAGTATTTCACACAAATGAATGTTTCAATGTTAAAATGCTTCCGGAGATAAAGGGTCCTTATTTTGGAAGAACTCGTGCCAAGAATGTCAATGCGCTCTGGAATGATTTCAAGCAGATAATGAGAAAAAACTATAGATTACAGGAAATCCGTCAATAAGGTGGTGACTCGATTTTTTCAAGGGACCATTACAATATAATCTGGAAATGTAATGACAAAAGCTATTAGGCGAAGGAAGTTAAAGCGACTGAATGGCAACTGATGGAAATGGATCAAGATTTGGTGAAATTAATTTTCGTACGTTACATGATTGTTTGTACTCGTTTAATAAACTGCTTTTATCATATTTAACTATAGTGTAACTAGTGTTCTTGAGGTACGTTTCATAATTATGAAAACGCCTTCTGCGCAGCGACAGGGTATTTTCCAGTGGAAAATGACTTTGTTCAAAATTTCATACAACAAAATCAGTAATGTAATCAACTTATCGAGTAATCTTTCATTTTATCACCATTTTTTCGGTTACATTAGCATGGGAAATCGCGATAAATGTACAAAATATAATGTCATACATTGGTTATACATAAATGGTGAATGTTATGTGGTATACTGTTTTCAGAAAGGGCCAACGGATAATACAAAGGCACTGGATCCTTGTTGGATCTCATCAGCAAATACAACTTATTAAAAGAACTGAATACAGAAAGGCTGACCGTACAGTTGGGATTAACTAATATATTTTTCCAATATTTCATTTCTTAAGGGATTTTGGTATAACATGGTATATGATGCGGTATCAAATTTTGATGACCTTGGCAGCCCTCAATTTATTTCTTATTTGGGATGAAGGGTAGAAAATAAAGTCTTCGTTTAGAAAGTTAGAACTGGAATTAGACACACCGTTAAACCAGAAAAATAGGAATTATTAGCTAGGAATGATAGGTTTATGTACATGATTCAATCATTTAAATCAAGTTGACTTCCATTGTTTTTTCTATCTGACTTATGACGTTTCTTCCTGTACGAAAAAAAAAACACAAAGAAAAGCCTTTTAAATTGAAGAAACTTAGCAACATGCAAAAAGGAAATATACACGACACAAAAACAAGATTAGAATAACAGAAACTGAAATTGTCGAATTATCATTCATTACTAAATATATATCTCGTGACCTTGGTTTGCCCTTGCCAGGAGTTCAGTGTCACAGTTTTTCTTATGGCTAAAGGAAAAGCCCTCCAAGCTAAAAAATCTGAAGTGTGACAGCCTTCATGGTTTGCGTCTGATGTGAGCAAGTTTTTGAAAACTAGTCTTGACAAATCGACCAACATTTCTCACTGATAGAAGTCGAACGAAGACAGATGACTTGCTCTAGACTACTGTAAAGAATATTTTACTGAGTCAGAGGATGGATAGTCTCCTACACAGCCGTTTTTTGGATGTCACGCAAAGCGTGGCATCCCAAAAGGCTAGAGGATGGATGGCTGATCTATTTCCATACGTACAGTATTTATCGTGTCATGTAAGATTACGAGGATTAAAAAGTGCTATTTATCGTAATAACCGCAAACATGATTAACATTTTTGAATCATCTCTTGAAAACACCATTAGCCTTAAAGCGAAAAACTATTGACATTTACCGTGATTGCTTGTTGAGAAAATAAAACCTTAATGAAAAAACTAAAACCAATATTTTAACTCATCTAAGAATAAAAACGTCAATATTTATTGAAACTTCTTCTGGGAAAACCGAATTGATTTGTCAACAAAAACCGAGTTTTTTTAGAATGATTTAAATTGCATTCTTTCTAGCAAAATGGCACAGGCAAGTTGCACGCTACCCTCACTTTGCAGTTTGATTTAATAATAGCAATAATCGCTGGAAGGAATCAACTGTCAAGAAAAGTATAAAAAACTCGAGCCGAACAGGTTTGAAATGGGTCCTTGAGTGACAAGCCTTAAATTGGGCTCTAGATTTCATTAGCCTATCACCACTTGCAAATAACCTGACAGCACTTGCCACTATTGATAAGTCTGTAAAAGGCATATCTACCACTCGATCACGCAATGTATATCTTGTTTTACAGATGAAAGGAAAATATACTTTCTTATGTGAGCTCTTTAGCAAACTTGGGTGGTATGTTTGTCTATTAAGACAAAAAAACATCTAAAAGTTTATCCAAACCCGGCATGTAAAAATCAATTATTGAATACTCCACAACAACAAATAATCTTTTACTCTCTTGCCTTGACAAAAACGTCCATCGAAAATCAAGATTATGGAGATCTTTTTACAACTGTCCTTGCACTAAATTTTACTTATAAAAATCTACACTATAGACTGCAAATATTGCGCGAGATCCACCGTATTAAGTGGGATAAGATAAATTCTACGCCAAAGTTCCTCGTGTATTCTTATTCAAATCAGACAGTTTGTAATTCAGGAATTGGCGTCGGCTTGATTTATTTTTCCGGTTACAAACGCCCGGAGCGACAATGTTGTAAGCCTTGTAACCTTAAATGAAAGTGTTTTAAAATGGAAAGCGCGTAAACGATTTGTCGCCACAGCTGTTTCAACTCGTCGAGGAGCTAAAAGTTTGCAGATTTGATATGCCAGGCTCAGATTGAATTTCCTTTTAAATGAATTGACTCAAGAAAGAATGACTTTTGCGACTTGGTACGTGACTCAAATACAATTGCAGGCCCTCTAAAGGGAAACAATCCGGACAAATATTGTCTATTCAGCGAGATAAAAGACAAAATTGATCACTCGTCGCAACATAACGTCAAAAGAATAGCCAGCCAGTAACTATGCCTCACTTCCAAACATTTTGGGATGGAGGTTACAAAAGGCTGAGAGATCGAAGAATGCTGAAAACAGGCCCAGAGCTACCAAGCTTAACTGTTATCGTCTTTTCGACAATTATTTTCTTTGTATTTTTGCGAGCTGCCGAAAGTCGACAGTGCCGCGGCGATACGTTCGGGGACTGCCTTGGGGATTACATACATTGCTGTGGCGGTTATTGTCGACGATCTTGTAACTTGTCTTGCACTGGAGACATACATTGTGGCTCCCCTGGCAGCATCGAGGAGTATTGCTGCAAAGGAAAATGTATTCTTTCATCTTCAATCTGTGAAAAGCCGGTGGCGGATGAAGAGAATGTTCTAAGCAGCCCAGTTATAGCCGTGGTAGTGATATTCGGGGTGATGCTTGTTGTGGCAGTGTGTTGCGTCTTTAGATCGCGTATCTTTAAACCGCGCGGGCTTTGTTTCGGCGACAGGCCGCAGCAAGTGGACATTGGCTCCAAACTCCGAGGCGCTGGCTTTGTGGAACTTGGAGGAGGGTCTGTCGGAACCGAAGATGGTTTGAACTGCATCGACAGAATTTCCTCCCATTCCGCCAGCACTTGGGTCGGTCAAGATTTTCGAATCGCGCCGCCAAGATCGTCGAAACGTAGTGGCGTCGTGTAAAAAGCAAACCGGCCGTTCGATCGCTCGCTAAACGGTGTTGTATGCGAAGCGAGCTCGAAAAAAGTTGTATAGTGATTGTGTTCTAGGATTTAGGGATTATTTATTTAGAGGAACTATTTCAAACTTGGGTGTTTTTTTGTGCAAGAAAGTGCATAGCACCCGAGCAAAGAAAGACTGTCTATACATGGATTAAATATCCACATCTCGTGTAAACGTACCTAAAAAATATGTGACATAAGACTCGTAAAACCCTTCTATCTCAAAAATGGTGACCTTATCTTCATAAATCGCTCACTTTAATTTTGAGATAAATTTACGGCTTCAGATTTCTCTCGATCTTGCCCTCCCGATAAACGGCTCGAAAATTAATGCCGGTAAAGGTGGATTTCCTCTGTCAGCGCGTAATTTTTCGTACGTTATCGGGCGTTATTTTTACTGGCTTTACGTGCATAAAATTAACATGATTGAAAAAAGAAGAAATGTATGGAAAATCTATGGAAAATGTTGAATGTGATTTAGCTTTTTCCGCAGACGAGAAACGTTCATACTTTTCTTTTTTAACGCAGTACGGAAAATTACGCGACAGTGGAAATCCGCCTTTTTAGAGATTTGTGCACCTTTATACGGAGTCTATCTTCTTTAACTCGGTAGGCTGACTGAATAGAGTCTCGGTTTTTTCTTTTGTCGGTGAAACATACGCGATCTCATTAAGCTTAAAAGTGCCATAACTAATTGCTAAAAATAACAGTCGAAAATTGATTAAAATTTGACGAAAGTGCATATTCATAGGTCTGTACATGTCAGTTTTAATCGAGTCGGAATGTCAGCGGTTTTTGCAAGACGTGGTGGCCATCCGGTAAAACGGAAGCTGGCGAAATTTGTACAGAATATCATTACTGATAAGATATTACAGATATTACTAGTTTCTGAAAATTATTAATTTAGCTAGTCATTGGCGTTGGTAATTTCATCAGTCTGTGGCAGACAAAACTGTATCGTGAAAGTGACTGGGTGACAAAATTGTATCGTGAAAGCCCAAACAAAATATTGTTTCAATTCGTAAAGTCGCGGAAATGAATTGCGTGTATATATGAATTCAAACGTTTATGAGGTTTTAATTTTATTTTTATTCAGTAGAGGTCAGCATATGCATAAAACCATTTTCAATAGTGTTCAAATAGTTCACATGAAGATTTTGTCCATGCAGGTTCTTGTTTGACTTCGCTATTATAACTAAATCTAATCTCCACTGTAAAATTTCAATGATAGAGTGAAGACAATATTCATTGCATATTAAAAATTGTTTTTGTTTTAGCTTGTTCATTAAAAGATACAGACATTGCTTCTGGGGAAGCCTCAACGAGGCGGAAAGAAGCTGCCGCTGATGTTATACAATATTAATTTCCAATTCTACTCAGGATATTGACCCAAGCCATTGAAAACGCTATTGCTGGGGCATTATGTGATTCTGTTTTTATGCTTTGCAGAGTGGTTTTTAGTTTCAAGTCCTGTTAAAAACTCCAATATGCGGGCAAGCATTTATATCAGGGCAATCATTCTTGAGTCTAGAGTCCGCCAGCTCCTCGGTCAGCGAGAGGTCGTTCGGAAAAACTCGTGACTCGTTCGTCGACCTACCGCTGACCGAGGACCTGACGGACTCTAGTAGATCTGCAGGCACGAGAGATGTTGGACGTGAATCTCTATTTTAATTTTAGAAATACCTCAGTCTCGCCCCACTCCTTCCCGGAATAAATCAACAGTCGTGCCCAATGCCCCCCTCACATTTCATTAGTCCCTCACCTTTCGCCAGACATGCTCTTCCATTCAACTTAGCCTAACTAAAGCTCAGTTAATTCTATGTATTTTATACATTTTGACAATCAACATTCTATAATTTCCTTGACATTATGATTTTCTATAAAATTCTTCATTTACTGGCTTATTAGTGCTTACGGAAGTTTGAAAGGGAGAGAGGAAAAGGAAGTTTTGAAACAAGGAAGTACTTCGATAAATTAAACCATTTCTTGGAAAAGAAATTTGTGACACAAGCTATAGAGGTTTTTAATTTGCTACAACTGCAGTGCTTCTCTGAGCTAAAACTTGCACAAACGACTCTGAATAGAAATCATAGATTGTCAAGATAAAAGGCTATTCTTTAGCGAAAGCCCCATGTTGCCATGGCGCATTTGTACAGAGATTACCATGTCAAAGACAGTTGTCTAATCCTGTGCAAACAATACGTCAGACAACTAGCTTAATAACAAAAGCGTTTCAATCTTCATGTATGAAAAACGCACCGAATCACACGTGCAGGTAAATTAAAAAGGCAGCTTACCCATTGTTGGTTGGATAATGCAGATATTCGGTCGCCTGTTTCCCAAGTTAAACGTGACTTACTTGGAGGGACTTTAACGTGTTCACGGTACGCGAGCGACCAGGTATTGGTTACCAAATGAAGTGGTATACGTAGTTTACCTTCAACATCTCATAACAAATCTGCGGCTAAATCGATTAGGCACAAGATTTTCAAGTACATCAGCGTCATTTCGCGAGTTTAGGTAAGTGTGCGTTGGCGATATTCTGTCGGTGTGATTTGTCAGTACTTCGCCTTGAAGTCAGTACCCACGCATGATTTTCCAGGCGTTTAGGTAGTCAAGTATTGTAGTCCTCCAAAACTATTTTACTATTTTCGTATTTTCACAAGCACAGCAATTGAGTTTACAAGTATTAAACAGCAACACCTTCTTAATTTTGAAAAGCCCTTGACTATTCAGTAGACGTTCAGCCGATTAGTACGAACTCTGCTGTTGCATTCAGTGTGACGACGCGCATCAGATTCGCGGAACGGCTCGAAAACTTTCGCGGGAATATTTCCCAAGTGCTTTCGGCGTTGCGTAATTTCTTTGTATAAGGGAAGAAGTTTACAGAAACTAATAACGAAGAGCAAGGCGATCTGGTTTTCGACTTATTTAACTCGCTAAAATAATCTCGTTTGGGCTACTTGCTTTGCGAAGCCCACAACAGCATTGTCTTTCTAACATGATATTCGCCTTTGAAAAAAAACCTGTTTGTCAGCGTCACTGTCAGTGCTGTTCGAAGTCGTCGCGGATTCTCGGTTGAGTTTTATCTCTTCGTTTTAAACATTCGCTACCCCCTTCTTCTATAGGAATAAATTAAAAACGCCTGTGAAATAAAAATCCTTCGGAGTTTCAAGGATTTGTGAATTTTGCGCAAGAAGCAGCTAGCACTGACAAAGCTTGCAGTGTGAATCGTGCTACATGTAGTTCGTGATCTATGTTGGGCCGGCGGGGCATTGAATGTTTTATATTGGGTGCTAATGTTTTCAAGCTTCCATGGGAGAATTAATGACGCTGATTGCTGTTTAAAGCCGACTTGCTTGAGAGAAACATAAACGTTAAGGCACAAATGACCAAGCCTCTGCGAAACTATGTTTGGTTCGTTTTTGGGAGCAACAAGAATAACTTTCTAATTTAGTTGCCCAAAAAATTTCAACGATTTCGTCGAGAGCTTTTGGCTAATTGTACAAGATTTAACAACCAAAAGGCAAGTGGTTTAAGAATCATTTAAGCAAACATCTCTCAGTGTGAGCTCATCGTGAGAGATCTTGGTATTCAGTAACACAGCAAATATTTGTCGTTCAGTACGCGAACTGTATTTAAGTGAAACAGCGAATCAAAAGCGAGGATAAAATGCTGTAGCCTACTACACTGTACATGCAACTATTTAGCTCTTATCTTCAAACTGGCTGACTTTCAATGACTTAACTCTCAACAAACAACAGCTTTGTTCTAATTCGGAGCATTTGTACCCGAATATTCGCCTGAACGCGATTAATCAGAGAACTTATTTTGACATATGTATACACTGCAATACGTGTAGCAAGTGTAATCCGAGAAATGTAATGTTGCAAAAAAGGATCCTTCGTTTAAATAGGTGGAGGTATAATTTGACAAAACATTGTCTGCAAAACCCTCGGCTGACAATTTCTTTTATGCCTTCATGTCAATATTGTCCACAAAACAGGAGTTTCATCACATAAACTGTGCTAAACATGATTAGCAAACTCTTTCAGACCTTTCAAAATTCCACAGGGCCTTTGGTACTCATTTTATCTCAATTTAATAGGATAAAATTGATCTGTTATCAAGTTAGTTGGGTTTTAACCGATTAATAATGTTGTGAATTACCTGCAGCGTGGGTATGTTTAATTACCTCGTTTACAAATGTCTGAAGTAAGCGCAAAATAGCACGGGGCATAGGTTAAATTTGTTTTTCGCCCGAAACTCACGAGACCCGAATAGAAAGCACGCACTCCCACAGAACGAGATCGTCTATTGGACTATCTCAGTGCAATTTCTGCTAATTAAAGTTATCAATGGAGACAATTTACTTTTTGGATCTTTTTCACAAATTGCTTTTAAGCCGTCTGCGTTTTATGAGTACTATGAGAAGACAAAGACAGAATTGACGTTGTTTTAGCTGTTAGCCAATCAAATGACGTCCCTTTTGTTTCGTCGTTTCGCGTTGCCAATATAAATCATAAATGTAATCGATTGGAAAGAATAATTCTTTTGTGAAGGGGATAAAAGAATGGCTTGACAATCAACAGATTGGACACTCGCCTTCAAAGAATATCCGGCTAGATTTTCGTACTGCGCATCTTTAATTTACACGTAAGCGCGAACGGTGTTTTCCTTTCGGATTCAAATGTTGCGTGCTTTCTTTGTAGTTTAAACAAACCTGTTCTCTTGATTCGTTTTTGACATGGTTTTGTCAGTTTTCTTAGGTATTTTATTGGCTTGTGTCAACGAAGTTTTTTGTCCTGTAATCTGTGTTATTTTTTCGTTTGCATATTTGCATTGAACATGCAATTTCTTTACCCCTTGTACATTTCAGGAGTTTTCGTCATACGTCTTTTGGTGGATGAACAATATTGTTGAACTTACAGAAATTACAGCCTCTCGTTTGGTTCAGCGAGGGGCAGATATCGCAAGAAACTTCCTGGTCTAATATCTCCCGCAACGAATATTGCTTACTTAAGAGTCGTAAACATCGCCGCTACAAAACTTTCTCAAGTGGTTCAACCGACTTTCTAAACCTTCAGCTGCATCGAGGCCGCACAGGTCAAATCTTTCATAGCCAGCGAAGTATGGAACCCGGAAAATTTTGTGATTTGAACGACGAGATTTTGAAGAAAAGGTTTTACAACTGCATGATTAACTCGTTTCTTCCGGACAAAGTATCGCAGTCGCCCGCTGGGCTACTAAATGGATATTTTGCGGAAATCGTGGCGATTAACACAACGAACACGAAGTTCCTTCGATCGCCGCCTGTACATCACAACCACCGAAAGTTTCAAAGGCATTCCAAAGACCACGCACTGCATCACCTACAAGATCAGTTTCTTGAGGATATACCCGAAGAACAATCGGAAGTTACGAGTATGCTCGGAAGCTGTCCTGATCATCAAAAAGAAAAACTGAAGTATTTCTGCGAGACGTGCGACGAGCCTATTTGCCTCGATTGCACAGCCACCGAGCATAGAAAACACAGATTTTCCTATTTACGCGAAGTTTATCACAAGCAAAAGCACAGCATGGCAAGTTTGCTCGGTCAGGGAAAATCGCAAATTGAGAACACGCGAAAATCGCTGAACGAAGTCAAAAACTTGCTTTGTAAGCTTCAAGATGAACGGGCATCCATGGAAAAGGCTATTCGTGAAAACACGCAGATTTTAATAGCAACTCTTCAACAGCAAGAAGAAAGATTGTTGGATGAGGTTAACAGCGCTTTCAAAAGCAAAGAGAGCTCACTGAGAAAGGAAAAACAGCATTTTGAATTAATTCTTGAACGATTGAGTGGCAGCTGTCAATTTGCAGAGAGGGCAATCAAAATCGGGAACGAGTTAGAAATTTTAGTCATTCAAAAACACTTGAAAAGAAAGTTAAACGAAATCTCGAACACTCGAAAAGACTACAATTCCACGAATTTAAAGAACGTGTACTATTTTTCCGACGACAACTCCGTCGAAACCAGTCGGAAGGCACTCGGCCATATCGTCGTTTCCGACACGTGCTCGGATTTGTCGACGGCAAATGGCGACGGGCTCGTGAAGGCTCAGGTTGGCGCAACAGCCGAGTTTGTTGTAACAGCGAAAGGTTTCGACAACCAGCCGAAGCATCGCGGTGGAGATCTCGTTACGATTGACGTCCGAAGTCCAAACAAGACTGCTGTCCGGTCGGAAATCGTCGACAAAGGCGACGGAAGTTATGCAGTCGGTTTTACTCCCAGTTTAAACGGTGAGCACGAGGTCGGAATTGCAATTCATCACCAGCACATCAAAGGTAGCCCGTTTAAGGTTATGGTCACCAATCCCCGTATTTACAGCAAGATAACGCGTCCAACTCTGTGCATTGGAAGCCTGGGCGAAGTCAAAGGGAAATTCAAACTCCCCTGCGGCGTGGCGGTGGACAGTGAAGGCAAGATCCTTGTAGCGGATTGTCATAATCACCGCATACAGATTTTCGACCCTCAAGGAAAGTTTGTCAAGAGTTTTGGGAACCTCGGAGAAAAAAACGGACAACTGAACCATCCCACGGACGTGGCTGTTGACAGACAAGGGAACATAGTTGTCTGCGATAAGGATAACCATCGCATACAGCGGTTCACTAAAGACTGCGTGTTCATCAACACGTTTGGTGGACACGGGGAGAACCAGGGGAAATTTAAACGTCCATGGGGAGTCTCTCTGGGCAACGATGATGAAATTATAGTCACCGACCGGCGAAATAGTAGGATACAAATATTTAAGGAGGACGGCAGTCTTTTGCGCGTGTTGGGTTGCCATGGAAACGGACAAGGAGAACTTGATAATCCCTATCACGCAATTATGGATGCTAAGGGTAATATTTTTGTCACGGACAGCAATAATCACGCTGTCAAAGCGTTCGACTCCAATGGGAACTTCGTTCGTGAGATTGGCGCCGGGGAATCTGGTCATTCGATGCTCAAGTATCCAACGGGGATTGCTTTCGACATGGACAACCACGTGATTGTATCAGACCAGTACAATCATCGCATCCAAATTTTCAATGAGAACGGGAGCCTGGAGGCTACTCTTGCATCTGGACTCAATGGCCTGGGTCAGAAGTGCTACCCCAAGGGCGTGGCCGTTTCTCCGGGTGGGTACATTGTTGTTGCTGATAGCGACAATCATCGAGTTATCGTGTTATAAAAGCAACGTAAGAACGAACTGGAAGATTAGGCTAATTAAGCCTCTGGTGATAAATAAGATTTAAAGAGCGTCTTGTCTTGTTAACAGTTAACCATTCTTACTCCGGGTTACCAAACGATTTTTAACAGTCAAAGAGGTAGATTTTTCATTTATTTAATGTATTTAGTGTATTCATGTATTTTGTAGAGCCCAAATGTTTAAGAAATATTATATTCATTGCAATTATTCATTATATCAATAATATATTCTATATTATACAATACAAGTATGTTCGAAAACTAGGTTAAAATGTATCGATTTACAGCTATTATTGATATCAAAATATGGAATAATAATATTAACTAAAATATATAAAATGAGTGTAGTAATGTTGACATTATGTTGTTCAATATTCCAGCGTTTAATTGAGTAGTTGCTTTACTTATCGGCTTTCAATTTATTGTTTTGTCCGAGGATAATTTAAAATGTTAAACGCCGATTTATAATTTCCCTGTGGACAGGTTACCTTCTCCCCTCGGAAGTAGGGAGGGGTACCGGACTGCTAATTGAAGGAGACGGTTTTCGCTTCTTTTTCCATGAGTCCATGCTACCCCTGAGATGAGAGCTGGTGCCTTAAATATTTCATGAAAATAAGAAGTAATAGATAAATATATATTATCCGTTTATTCATCAGTACATTGTTATTCTTATTCTTATTATGGTACTGAAAATATAGTTTTCAAATTAACGCTTCTTGTGTTTTTCTCTTGCGTGGTATTTTTCATCACTTTGAAGGGAACCTCGGCTCTTGAAACAAGTTGAAGTAGTCTAAAATAGTGTCTAAGTTAAAAAATTTACCAGACAAGGGAGACGACTTTTCATAATGCTAAAAAACGGAAAAGATTATCGGTCATTGCCGCCATGTTGGATTTCATTGCGTCATTGCGTTGTCCTTATCATGAAACAATGGGACAACACACTGACGTCATAAAATCCAAAATAGCGGCTCGCGGGAAAATTAAAAGCGATAATCTATTTCTCGTTTTATGAGTATGAAATATTGTATCTCCCTCATTCGGAAAAATTTGAAATTTAGACACTATTTTAGACAACTTAACGTCAACTTGTTTCAAGAGCCGAGATTCTCTTTAAAATCGGTGTAGTTTTCAATGCCCATATTTCCAAAAATTTAGTTCATGAAAGTCATTTGATTCCGAGTTTTGCCTTATCATGATTAAGTATCTTAATATAAGCTTCCTTTGAATACCACTTGCCGTCTGCAACAAACGTGGTCAAGCGGTACATAATCTACCACCTATGATGGACAGCAAAAGATTACGACAGCCTCCAAGGGCCTTGGCACTTCTTTGTTCTGGACGGTCCCAGAATATCGTTAGTGCTTGCTTTCCCAAGCGACACCGCGGAAAAACGCACCGCGCACGCGCATGACGTCAAGATTTCTCGAGGTGGTCATCGTCAGCAAGGGAAGCTGCTTCATGACACGTCGATGGCATAATTTTAGTCCAAACTTGCGAACGTACGAGCTTATAGCAAAAGTTATGAAGGTGGAAACTGAGATGTAAATGAACATAAAACAATCTACTTCTAGTAAAAACCTTAACCTTAAATATTCATGGTTTACCAAAATTGCCAAAACGATTACATTTTCTCGTTTTTCCGCATGTGAACGAAGATTTCCGAAAACGTATGAAGGTTTCCGATGACCTTCCACAACCCAAAAAGATCTCAGTCTTCTGTGACGTCATGTAGGGCAATTTTGCATCATAATGATTCCATGTTAACTGGCTTAATTAGTATCAAAATTGTTCTTAAATATTGCCGTAATCAGTAGTGCTGTTCCTATCACTATTTCGCCACTGTACAAATCGTAAGGAATTTTTCAAAATGGGATAAAATTCGCAAAGTCGAACAGATTCTGTCCGCCATGTTTTGACGTCACAGTCGCCTGCATTTGGCCAGTGGTATTCTGATGGCGGCAAATTTGTGAGAGCCACCATGTTGGCATCTTTGTCGTCTATTTATGACAATATTCGGTCGTATTCGCTCTCTGGAAGGAAGGCAGGAGACAAACGTCAAAGAGAAAGGTATTCTGCTTTGTTCTGCTCGGTTCTGCGTATTGAAATGGCAGAATTTTTGACACATTTCCGTTTAAAGTGAGGCCACTGTTTTGTTCTTCATTAAAGCCGATGTGATTTCAGCTTCTTTGCAATATTTGGATATGTACATGGGTCGTACATGTACGTCATGCACACTTGAGTTCAATAAAATATGGCGGCGAAGTGCTATCATTTTTTTACTCATTTCAAGAGAAGTTGAAATGTTTGTTTACGAACGAATTTCGTTGATTAACAGATAAAACACACGACAGTCTCAGATCTTTATCTCGACTTTTTCTTCTCTAATATTGTACAATTGTGATGGATATTTTCCTGACTTATCTTCTTCATTTTGCCTTTTTAAGGGAGGACGAAGATGTTATTATAACGGATGTTCTTCAGGTAAGAAGGGTTTGATATTTTAAAAATGGTAATCAGCTTTATTCAGCCAGGAGACATGGCTTCCTAACTGCCATTATGGCAGTCCTCGGCACTGCTACAGCAAATAACCGATCGCCTAAATACTTTTAGGTTTCGCCTCTGGGTGCGATCCAATGGCGATATGCTGCTAGCACCAAGGTGCAGTCTCATGTTTCCTTGACATGTACCAAATCACAAAGATATTTAGGTGCAAGGGCATGTGGATGTTCTTGTTTATCAAGTCTCACAGGATGGAATGTAAACAAGCCAAAATGAAAATTACGGGTAAAAACGTACCCTTTCCTTCATTATTAACATCCGATATCCTTGCAAAACAATAATAAAGAGTAGATGAACCTCAATGATATTCCAAAGCGACGTTTCAGCTGACCTGTAATGGCGGACTAAGAAACTTCATGTATGCAGTTACCGAAGTGTAACGTATCAACAAATTCAAAACAGAAATGTAAACAAATACAGAGACTGCGCAGTACGGACTGGAAATGACCTTTAAAGGAGCACTGTCACAGGGGTTTTGGTGTTTTCAGCTTCATTCATTGCTAAAATCATTACCTGGTACCTTTATTTACTTGTGCCCAAAATACCCCTGATGGACTAACGGGAAGGTAACAAATGAATTGTGGCTCAGAGAGCAAACCATAATGAATTTCTGGCGATCTTTTCAAGGAATGGCCTCAAAATTTGAAAAAACTGGCAAGTTTTTTGAAATTTAAATCCATTTCCATCCTTGCCATCCTTAGTGATAGGCAGCAATAAAAGGTTTCAGTGTAGTGATATAGTCGTAGGTAACAAAACTACACCATTATGTTTGGGTTTCCATTGATGCAAGAACATATTTCAGCATTTTAAAATGACACCAAAATACTGTGACAGAGCCCCTTTAAGTAAAGCGTACGCTCTGTTTGGTCAATTTAACATCTGCTATTTGCCAATAAGATGGACACTGATGAATTTCATGAATGCATTTATCTTGACTTCGCATGCTAATTTGACGCAATTTTTTATTATGGTATTAATTAATTAGTTAATTCATCACACTTCTGAGATTTCTTTCCAGCTATTGGAAATGACCTCCGGGCTAGTATATGCTGGTTACAGCTTGCCCGAGGGCATGCTGGAAAATTGAACTTCTTGTACCCTGGTTATGTCTTAAAACAAATGGTAAACGGCTCAACGTATGCTATTGAGTTATTGTTCAAACGGCATTTGTCAGATGCCAAGAGCAATGAATTAATTATCAGCATTCTTGATTGTGCAAATAGGCAGAATAGCCACTGAAAAATATTCCATATTTTATCATTATGATAATTTTAATATTTTTCACGTACAGTAAGTAGTTGTAGGCAGAATCCAAATTTTCATTCAAACAATAAACAGTTAGAAATAGTTTGTATTAAACTGACAAGTGTTCTTTGATTTTCTATACCAGACACCACCAGCCAAGAGGTTGAGGAATATAGAGGGAGGTGAGTTATATTTACTTATTCCATTAGTATTGAATATATCATGAAATGGTACATGAAGATAGCCAATCAGAATGAGGTACATAGTGCCAAGTCGGCTATAACAATGCAATAATCCAAAGAGAGGAAGTTTTAAATTGGTTGTGTGACTGTTTTTATCACTAAGTTATTTTGTATTCATGTTTTGTTATTAATATAGAAAGCATTGGAATTTGTAAATCATTGACCAAAACAGGCCGTCAAAATACAGTGTACCCTCTTTCTGAAAAGTGGTTGTCCTTTGGACAGCTGGACGGCCGGCCTGATTTGAACAAATACATGCAAGCCTGCATGTACATGCACAACCCTAGGTCAGAATGTTATGGTGTACATAAATTTGATGGGGATGTATTAAAGGAGGGTTGCTAAAACAATTAATTTTTGCACGGCCAGCATTGACTTTTCTTGCATCTGTTTTCCTATTCAGCTTCTTGTACAAACAATAATAACAGTCCGATCCAGAGTTTCACTGATTTTGTCAGGAAAGTCAAAACATGGTCTGGTAGGTACTTCTGGCAGTATGTGGTCAGAGGAGAAACCCAGGCTGAAAGCAAACCGTCTTTGAGCAGAGACCTCAGTGATGCTGAGGATGAAATGGACAAATTTCGAAGTGCAACATTTACAAGTGTGAGTTATGTGGCATAATTTAATGTGGGCTTTAAGGAGGCCTTCCAAGGGGTAAAAGCGACATGCGACACATCCCTGAAAACTGGCGACATGGAGATTTTTAAAATTAAGTGACAAGTGACATGATTACGTTGCTAAAATGGGACAGTGACACAATAGACAGTGAAAAATGAATATACGATAAATGGAGCATGAAAGTGACTCAGAATACAGGAAATTGCATTTCTGAGGGCTCAGATTTTCAAAATTTTCCCACGGGAGCCTGCCTTCAAAGCACCCTAACAGTGCTCAGCCTTTGTCGCTCGCACATGACGACTTCGAAGCGATCAAAGTGTGTAATTATGCGAACCGCACTCCACTGCGGTTCGTGCATATGTATGAGCATTGTTTTCCATTGTCACATGACTTTTTGGCGTCACATGCACTGTTCTTGATCGGGAAAGCGCAAAAAAGCAGTTTGTTGATTTGTGAGATCGAACACGGACTGAAGTTTCTGGTTTTGAATAGTTCAGTGAAAGGAATCGTTGGGAAAACCATCACGAGTGGTTAGAGCACAGCATGTGTAAGATCGCCGAAATCCCTTCTACCAATCGGAGCCGACATGTAAACAGAACACTTGCGTGCAGATCCATTCACGTGGCAGCTGTTTACACAAGTATTAATAATAAAGTGCATGGACTCTTCATTCATATATTAAGTCTTTTAATCAGCAGTTTAGTTTGTTTTAAAGCTTGAGAACAATTTCAATCTCCTTTGCCATTTTGTAGATGAATTGTTAAATACAAAACCTTGATGGATACATTTGAGTGCATCAGTTGGGCTTTTAATATATAAGCTTGCTTGTGCACAAAGTGCCGCAGAACAAACTCACGGAGTATTTGTTAGACATAAGAGAAAGGCTAAAATTAATGTAGAATTGATAGTTCTGTTATTGCCGGTTATTGAAAGTTTTCACATGATGTTAAAAACCTTTTTCCACTAGCAGAATCTGTTCGCGGTCTTATTTGCGAAGGACTGTCGATCGTTCAATTGCACTCGGACTTCCATCCATCGAAATTTCCAGTTACTGCAAAATCTTGCTGATCAATTACCATGTAGCAGTACCACATCCCATCTTCATCTAATGCCTATGCTTTGCAACCTTTGTTGAAACGTTTTAACGCCATGATTGCTGACAGCAACTGGTGACAGTGATCGACACGATCAACAGATTTCGACCGAATTCTCTTGACCGAAGTCTCTCTCGGGAAAAGTTGTTCCCAACTACGCATGTGTAGAATAATTTATGCATACGTAATGAATTACACACTTTGATCATGTTGAAGTCCTAATGAATGTTTGCCTACGGAGCACCATGAAAGCCTGGTTATAGCCCTGTAGCAAACCAGTTTTTTTCGCAAAAAAGTGATCGTACAGTTTCATACATTACATAAAACAACAGCGACATTTACAGCTGTAGTTTAGGCGACATCGGTCTTCAAAGGCAATCTACCCCCATTGGAAGGCCTCTTTAAGTTAAACTCTGTGTGCAGAGTTCGTACAGGTCATGTTAAACTCATCGCCAATAGATGACCTTGGGAGCTGGTGCCTTAAGGATTGGTGGAGCCGGGCAACAACTAGCTCAGGAAAGGGGGTAACCATGGCAACCCTGCGAGTGGTTACCACCAAGGCACCATCACACTGACTGACTCAGTGAAATACTTACCAACCAATACTTGCCTAACCCATCCAAACTTGAGGGAGGGTGGAGTTGGCACAAACGGCTTCAGAATGCACTGCAAGCAAGCTAAGTGCAGCGAAATATCTATTCGAAATGTGCAAGCAAGCAAAAGCACCGAAATTGCGAGGTGCCCAAGCTTAACACGTAGTCGCACCAGGCCACCTGCGACAAATGTCCACTGACCTAACTTGTCGTGAGGTTAACTTTGCCTAAATGTTATTTAGCAACATGTAATAAGCAGCTATACCTGATAGTAGAATAGGCAGTTGTGACGACAAAACGGGGTGTAAGTCCCCTTTCCCCTAGGAGGTCTGCTGACATGTCCCCCCAGAAAATTTTGAAAGCTAGAAGCTTGGAAATGCAAACAAGCTCATCCTGTAACACAGTATAATTATAAGTCGTAAACGTTTCTGTTGACTGACCCAAATATAATTTGTAATGCTTTCATCATTGGAAAACGTTGACTGCAGTTCTCTATACACCATGAAAAACATTGACAATGTAAATCATCTCTGTAGAGCTCTTTAGCCAATGAGAGGCCACATCAGGGAAGTCCTGGTTTAACAAGAAGGCCACTGACTAAAAACAGAGGACCAGAAACCTCAACAGCAGCAAGATCATCTTATAAAGCTGCAACCAGGCAAGGTTTATCAACATCCACACGGCAAAGCAAGAGTGTGGCAGAAAGTTCTGCTGGAACCTATGATCGTGAGTTTACCATATTTGTACCCCAGGTGTTTATTTAAAACTTGGCCATGTAGATTAGGGTATTAACATGACCTTTTGAGGGATTATTGTTTACTGGCACCCGCACAGGGTGCCAATAAACAATATTCCCGATAAAAGTCATGTTAATGTCATTATTATCCATATACAAGGTCAAGTAACATCCTGATGACTCACAAATGTAATAGTGTTTTAAGAACTTACTTCGCGCTGAAAATGTTATAACTGTAAAAGCCGGACCGATATGTTCTGAACAGGTGTAGAACTTACATAGATATAGCTACAAAGTCTCTGAAAATAATCGCCAATGAGTTAATAACTCGTAGATAATCAATATTTAACGAACTTACAATTTCCAGTTGATCGTCGGTGTAAAATTCCCGCAGTACTTCAATCAAGTGAACAATGTTTCACTTCTTGTAAAGACGACAAGAACTTGCTTTCTTTGTTTCTTATGGATCGTGCTCTTGCTTCTAGCCTATCTTCAAGTCTAAATCTGAATTTTTTGTCTGTATTCTTCCCATTTATAACAAGTAGGCCGATTTTTCTCTCTGAAAACTATGCGTTTTGTGTGAAACTGAACTTCAAAGCTTGCTGTTCGCTCGTATGCACCTGGATGGTTTTCCCGCTTCAAATGGTCTGAACATAATCTGATTGGTTTAAATTCATCGCATGAACCAATCAGCTTCAAGGCCATTGCGGCCCGCACAGCGTGTGTTTTAACGATCAATTTGACCGAGTATGTGGATAATAATTGGTGTTGATTTGATCCTGGCACTTATTTGGAGCTTGGGATTTATTATTATTATTAGTTTTTGAAGCATGGTTATTAATTTTATTGATTTTACATAACATTTACTGAAATTAAGGAGAAACTAAGCCTTTAAGTTAACAAAAACTTTCACCAAACAAACACCAAAATGTCACCAACCTTGTCTCTAGTCAAAATAAATCGTACAAATCAATTGTTAGTAAGGGGGAAAAAATGGATAAAATGAACTGAATTACTGAACAGTGTTGTGGTTTGTAATTAGAACCAAAAGCATTACACGTATTAAAAAACCCTTTAATTCCAGCTTGCCATTTGAACAATCCAGCTGGTTTTTCCGTATTCAAATTAATACTCTACACTGTAGGTGTGCATCACATATTCAAACTGAATACTCTTGAATACTCCAGGTGTACTTCACATATTGCGTACTCTAGATTCTGTACCATCACAATGACATTCAAGGCTAATACTCCAGAATATTTTTCATTTTGCACAGTGTTTGATGTAAGGGATTACATAGGATGGTAAAGTTTGCTTGTTTCGTGTAGAATATTTGTAGTGTTTGTAATGATTGTTGTGCATTTGTCCTGCTAGCATCCAATTATAAAGACACTTCTGACAGTGCACAACAGTCCTACAAAGCCACCCAATACAGGAGTGGAAGAACAGCGGGACGGAACTCTCCAGGACCTTCCCAAACCAGCAGCCGGTCTGTGCCACAACCAAGGATCAAAGGGCAAAACTATCAATCCAGCAGCCAGTCTGTACCAAGAACAAAGATTCAAGGGCAAAACTATAAAGCCGTGACAAAGAAATCCCCTGGGGACAGAGGCAGATTCATGAGCACAGCAGAGAGGGTAAATACTCATGATTTGTATTATTCATTTATCATTATTGCACTGACATTATCGTTGGTTAATTAATAATCTTTTTTTAGGGAGAGTAGAGCTTATAAACTTAAGGCCCTTTAAGGTCATTCCCCTGTATTGCATTGCGCATCCTTACTGCACACAATTTATTGCGTCATCAGCGCGCGCACCTAAAGAAAACTGCGGCGTTTTATTTGCGGCTTTGCTCGTGAAGGAGATAAATCGTCGTTTTCTCGTAAACGAGTATGGTGACCTATATTTTTTTACCCTTTTTCTGAGACTAGCAATCACTTTCTTCCTATAACAGGAATATAAACAAATTCCCATTGCAGAAAAATAAATAATCGACGGAAACGTGAACTTATTGAACAGATATTGTGGTCTCGAGATCACTGCATACTAGTAACAAGTTTAATAAAGGTCGACTGGAAATGCGTGCTTTTATAATGAAACATATATTAAATTGTTCCTTGAAAGCGATACAGTATATCTATAGTTTTTTCCCTTGTTTTGCTTTCTCTCTATTTTTGTCTTCTCCCATAAGACGTGACATAAGCTAGTAAAATGAAAACATTTCTGAAGCTGATATTTTAACGAATTATAGGGTATTTTCAAGGTGCTCCTGCTCCTAAACGAATATGGGGACCCCTCTTTTTAATTACAAAATTTAAATCCCCTTACGATGAACAACAAATGGGCAAAGTTTGAACGAAAATCTATTGTCAGTTCTATTTCAGGGGAATGACCTTAATAGGGTATTAACATGACTTTTTGAGGGATTATTGTTTATTGACGCCTGCGTAGTGTCATTTGCGGCCTGAGCGCGAAGCGCGAGGATCACAAATGACACTACAAGGGTGCCAATAAACAATATTCCCGATAAAAGTCATGCTAATGTCATTATTATCCATATGCAAGGCCAAATAACATCCTGATGACTCACAAATTTAATAATGTTTTCAAGAATACAAGTTAGAACTTACTTCGCGCTGAAAATGTTATAACTGTAAAAGCCGGACCAATATGTTCTGAGCAGGTGCAGAACTTTGCTGATATAGCTACAATGTCTATGAAAATAATCGCCAATGAGTTAAGAACTCACAGATAATCAATATTTAACGAACTTACAATTTCCAGTTGATCGTCGGTGTAAAATTCCCGCAGTACTTCAATCAAGTGAACAACGTTTTGCTTCTTGTAAAGACGACAAGAACTTGCTTTCTTTGTTTCTTCTGGAGCGTGCTCTTGCTTCTAGCCTATCTTCAAGTCTAAATCTGAATTTTTGTCTGTATTCTTCCCATTTATAACAAGTAGGCCGATTTTTCTCTCTGAAAACTATGCGTTTTGTGTGAAACTGAACTTCAAAGCTTGCTGTTCGCTTGTACGCACCTCAATGGTTTTCCTGCTTCAAACCGTCTGAACGTAATCTGATTGGTTTAAATTCATTGCGTGAACCAATCAGCTTCAAGGCCATTGCAGCCCACACAGCGTGTGTTTTGACGATCAATTTGATTTTGTACATGTATGTGGATAATAATAAGTGATATTATTATTTATATTATTAGTATTTCTTTCATTGCTCTCTTGGAGGTTGGTCGCCTCTTTGATATGCTTTAATGTGACTGCGCGATGCAGTTAAGAGCTATATGTGCCATTCATCACTTGACTGAGCAACTGCGCAATGCAGTTCCAGTCAAGACCCACATTCGACCCTTGCTCACCATAGAGTCTCCAGTAGCTCAGTGGTTAGAGCATTCGACTAGATCACAGAGGGTCGTGGGTTCAAATCCCGTCTGGGACTCGGATTTTTTCCGAGTTTCCCTTGATGCCATTTTAATGTTGATGTAATTATTATTATTATAATTATTACTTTTTTCTTTATTAGCTCTTAATAATAATAATAATATGAGCGGGAGATCTGTATGGGCATTTACAAATGTAAAAGTAAAGCCTATACAGATCGGATGCGAATATTTTATCCTACTTGTGAAATGAAAACAATGAATTGAATGCAAAGTATTGTTATTCGATTCCATTGTGCTTTGTATTTTAATCGGTAGAGATCTGTATCAAAAGTTAATGAATACAAGGATGCTGCCTGAGAGAAATTTAAGGGAGCCCTTTGGGCTTCCAAAATTAAAAGTTGGGAGCCAAGCTACAATTTCAGGAGCCCAGAATTAATTATTTACAAATTAATTAATTAATTAATTATCTGTCATTAATTAATAATTACGCATATATGTATTATCACCTATTTTTGCACTGGACACATTTTGGAGACCAGAATAGTGATGTGCTAAGCGTCTTTTCCCTATCCTATAGGCTTTTTATACATGCATTTGAATAGAGGAATTCCATGACCCAGAGTTCTCCGTAAGCCCCGGCACCCGGCGAAATTCGCCGGCTAGTGGCCCTTGGTGCGCCGGCTACTGTATAATTCTGATGACAAGAACTAAACTTACCGAGTTACCAGGCCAGCACCTTCTTTTTCAGATTCAACTAAGCTATGCAAATGTAAAACAGCAAATTCGTTTTCCCTTTTTGTATTCTCTTGTTGTATTGAAGTTTACAAGTCAAAAAGGTTCAATTCAGAGTGCTTAAATCCACTAGTGAAGTCAAAAACAACCTCCATCTTGGATCGTAGCCAGTGCGGACGAATTAACTCTTTTCTGACGGCCCAAATTCGACAAAAATTAGGCACGCTTGGTTAGAAAGGAATAAAATATTTATTTTACATCCAAATTCTACATGTAACACACCATTTTAAAGCTTATTTACAGAAGAATTCAATGCCAATTTCTCAGGATTCCTGCCGCTACAGACAAAGTCCAAAATTGACGTTGAACACAGGATTTCGGGTGAAAACCTTAGTATTAAAAAAAGACTACCTTATAAAAATTTTCCACATAAGCTACCAAAGTCAATAAAAATACAGAATTTAGTTTCCTGGAAGCTTTATGTCCTATTTCACCACAAAAACTACAGCTGGAATCGAACGGGAATGAAATGACGCTAAAAAATGTCTTACCTTTTGGCGTATTTAGCTCAAAATTCCGCCATACAAATCCTTATATGCCGTTTTAGCTTCGTTTGAAGTAAGAAAAGAAAAAATTTTCGTTTTCGGGCAATATTTTACCGTTTTTCATCAAATAAAAAGCAAATTAAAGCTTGAAAAAAAACGCTATCATGTGAGTACTTCATGTAAGAGAAGTTTCCCCCACACGGAAACTGCTGACCACTTGAACTGCACTGGTACATATATGTACCACTTTCTTGGGAATCGTCAGAAAAGAGTTAACGTGTGCCTGCATTATATGGTCAGCAGTCCCCTTTTACACCTCATGTAATGACTACAAAAAATCGTCTCAAGTCTCGTGCTTTATATTATTGCCAATGAAGGAAAGTCGGAGTGAAACATCCAAACAAAAGAAAGAAAGAAAAGGAGAGTTGTTTTATGTAAATTGGCCAATTTACAAAATAAAAAAAAAGGATTGCTGTTTTTTTTGGTACACAGTCACCGCTGGTAAAGTATCCCATTTGTACATGTAGTCTTGATATGAAAAAGATAAAAGTGCTCCTCTTCTGGGAAAAAAATTTCTTTATGGTTGCTCAAGATGCACTGAAACGCACATTTTATTTTCTCAAATTGCAAAATTTTCCTGGGAGGTCCCCCCGATCTCCCCCTCCTTAACGCATGGGGTGTGCCGCCTACTCAAAATTTTTCTCCCCCTACTTCAAATTTTCGGGAGAACCCTGATGACCCTCACTTACCAAGCTGTTTTGACTCTGATTTAATATTCATCAACCCCATGTGGCCATGCCTTATTCAAGAAGTACCAAACAAAAGAGTAATTCTGATTAAAAAAAACAGCTGCAAAACTTATCTCAAGACACATTATGCAAACTAAGTAAATCAACAACTTTAAAGTGACAACTATTTCATTCATTTCAGTTTATGTAATATTAATTAGTTGTGGAAATGTTTTACCTCATATCTTAGTAGTAGTAGTAGTATTGCAGTTCTCCTTCATCTTCCACTGCTGCTCTGCTGACGATAATAATGACTTACCCCCTCATATGTGACTATCTACAGTAATTCTGGAGAATTAAAGGTTCTCTCAGTTCATTTGTGACCACGTTTTGGTCCCTGTCACTAGATATGGTAGGGCACACAAAGGCACTTGTTGCAGGAACTTTCTCCTCAGATGTGCCAACATTTTACACTGTGTGCTGCTGCCAATTCAATGCACTGTTTCTCTCTGACACAAGGTTGTTCGTCTGGATGAACGAGATAGATACAAACAGCTGGTGGCCCAGTTTACCACAATACAAACACCCGATAATACAAGTCAGACATGGAAGAGAGCAATAGATGAACCGCTACAAGTTCAAACTGATTTTCTTACCAAGACAAGGTCCCATGCAAGGTACAGTGTATGGAGTTTCATTGAATTATGTGGTGGGGGTAGGGTGGACTGGGGCAATCTGAGACTAAAACAGTTTAAGAATTATGATCATTAGTGGTAGCAATTAACATGGAAATAACAATTTCTCTGGTTGCATCCAGCTAAAACTAAAAACGTACAAAAAAATTGATCATCTGCACTGCAATCACATCAAAGTCTTAAGGTCGGGACATACTATGCGACAAATCGCTGCGTCAGGTCACTTCATCTGTACTGCTACTGTGACAAGTCACTGCGACAAGACACTTGTTTGGTGCGGGCAAGTGAATTTGGAAGTGGGGAAATGTGAACTAGAAAAAATTGATGCTCCCTGATTGGTTGATTTAAATTTTGTTGTGTTTTCCCACCATAATGATTGTATTTGTGTGTTTTTCAAATAGGTCAGGAAATGGAAGCGTGTTGTCACCAAGATCTAGCTTACTACCACCGCCTGTGTCATTCACAACTCCAGCTTCCCCTCCCCAATCACCAACCAGGTTGAGGGTAATGGCATCACCAAGGAGATCTGCCAATCGGTCTCACAGGGCTACTCCGGAAGTTACTTTGTACTCAAGGCCAGGTTAGTCCATGTGCTCGTATGATTCCTTTCAAATTGTGCGAGGCGATGAACTGGCAGGAGGAAAACCAGTTCCAAGGCTGCTTACAAAGCGGGATTGAGACGTTGAACTGGGATGAACACAAACAAATCCTGCTTGTGGCAGGGTAGAGGGTTAGAACCACTCTGTCTGACAGCTCAGGGAATTCCCTCACTCTGAGTGACCATTTGTAAGGTATCATTTTAATGAAACATTGTGACTAAATGCGAGAAAAGACTTGTAAGAAGGCATGGTTAGTGCGCTGGACTCCAGATCAGACGGCCTAAGTTTGAGCCTCGCCCGGGTATTGTGTTGTGTTCTTGGGCAAGAGTATTTACTCTCATATTGCCTCTCCACCCAAGTGTATATATACACTTTTATAAAAGGGTACACTTTTCTGACAATTTAGGGGCAACCCTGCAATGCTAGCCACTTCATGCTAAGGAAACTGGGATAAACTCTGGCCTGATGGACCACAAGGCTTATATGCAGGCAGCAGTATGTTGTTCTTTAGAGCATTGATTCTCAATTTGATTCAAGCTAGATTCGAATGTTGAGGATTGAATAGAGAACTGAGTCTCGTAAAAAAGCAGAAAACATTGGTTTGTCTCTGCACTGATTCCTCCATAACAACAGACTTGCAACTCTGAGAACAAAACAGGAGCAGAAACATGTTAACGGTTCTACATAAAAAGTTGTTTGTAATTTTCAGGTCCATCTGAAGTGCCCCCGCCAAGTAGTACTAGTAATCATAGATCAAGGTAAGTTTAAAACATAAGTTGTAGGAAACATTATTGTGCATGTATGCCTTCTTGATACTGTACACAAAGTTTTATTAGATTGTTTTTGATTACACAGGTTAAAGTTCTAGCTTGAAGGCGCAGTTTTTCATTAGTTTTATTTTAAGTATAAAGTGACCAGCAGCCGGCGAAAATCACCCCCTACGTCATGTAATTGGCCGGCTGCTATTCTTGGATTATCTCCTTCCTAACCATCTTGGGTGAGAAGCTTTTTTCACGTATGTTTTAGATGTGATTCTGTTATAATTATGCAAAACTCGCTGTTATCAAAACCGTCTTGGGACTGTAATAATAGCAATAAATGCATTGTTTTATTCTTTGCTGTATACCTCAGCAAAGTTGATCTGCTTTCTTTGAGCACTCAAATTTTTCTTCATTCGCTCGAGAGTTGACTGCAAATCGAGCCTAGACAATCCATACTTACGACATTCTACTGTAGAGACCTGTGGTGGTCTCTGATTGTTTGTTTCGTGGTTTTGAATTCTCACGTGAATTCCCAAGAGCCAATCAGTGACTTGAATGCTCTTCGGAGAGCTACGTCTTTGGTGTGTGTCTCAAGGAGGGAGGGGAGGAAAGGGGGATGAATTGAACACGCAAATAGACCATTCACACCGAAGCTAAATCACGTTTGAAGGCTGTTTAGTTAAACACGGTTTAAAATTGTTTTATTGATAGAAATTGCTAATGCACCTATCAATGTTAAGCGCGAGGGAGGGGAGGGGAGGGTCGGGCTACCCATAGTGGAGAAGTGAAAGATTTTGATACTTTTGACCAATTATGTTGTCCCGGGCATGGGGAATTTGTCTTATCTTTTCAGAAAATGTCAAAATCCCCACCCCATGCCCGACTCCCCTCCTTCGGGCTTAACATTGATAGCACAATGAAGGCACAAGTTAGAGCTTACTTGAACCCTATGTAAAATGTAGTCTTGCAGTTTGCTGTTGCTGACTTTTATCTTGTTAAACCTAGTTTAATTAAACAGGTTTTGTTGGTGTGAATGGGGTATTAGATAACGTTTGCACTAGGCTAACAAAATTTGTTTGGCAACAAAAATCTGGGCAATTTTGTTTCTACCAAAATTTTGAATTTGGTATTTTTGTGCACACACATGAAATTACCAATTGAAATTATTCCATCACTGCAAAGTTTCCCTTGAAATCAAACACGGCTAGACTCAGAAAAAGGGAGATTAAATAATTTTTGCTGGCGTTTTCCTTCAACTCAAGGTGCGTAAATTGAAACATGTTTTGTCGCTTGACGAAAATTTGTCCTGCTCTGAGGCAAGACAATGGCTTGACGAAATTTTGTAGGCAAAATAATGACTGCATGCATTTGTAAATTGCTTTTTTTAGTCGGGTCCCAGATATGTCTGATGTGCACAGTCCTTTTGATGAAAGTTGGACCAGGAGATGGTAAGTACCTGTGTTACGGGCCATTTTCAAGTTCTCTTTTGCCTCGGTGTCAAAACGGGTCTAAGTGCGAAAACATTCGTATAAACATTTGTTTGCTTGCATGTTTTCATGCAAAGCAAGCATATTTTCAGTTATAATATAGATAGGACTCTGCACGCGCTCTGATTGGTCAAAAACCTATGTTTTGTCAGAGTATAAAGCATAGAAAGAGCGTGTTTTATTGTTTTTCGTCAGCTTTACTCTAGTGAAAATTCGCAAGGGATGGCGGCGAACATTTGCTATAACGAAAATTAATTCCGGACAAAATTCTGAGTCAAGCTGCAGAGATTGTCGAAGAAGCTTCTAAGTTCGAGATAAAGTAGAAGAAGCGAAATTAAATTACTTCAGTTTATTGATCGTGCGTGTTTTGGTGTTTTTACTCGCGGCGTGTAAAATCTATATCATAAAGCAACTCGAGAAATTTAGAAAACACTCGCCTGCGGCTCGTGTTTTCTACATTTCCCTCATGTTCTCAAATGCCCGTCGTGTTTTATGACAGTATAATACATGGCTTAGGCTTCTTTATTTGTTAAATAAATGGTTTTTCACTCATATGCGTTTTGAAACAGAGGCAAAAGACCTGCAAAGCGGGTTTATGGGCCCTTTCGAGGTTGTGATTGAAGAAGAGGTACACGATTTGGAGCACTACTAAGCCCTCGCTCTTTGCACCCTCAATTTTGACCCTCTACTTTAGTACCCCCTATAGTAACTTACTTCCAATATACTGTAAAATTAACAAACACCCATCATCCCTCTTACTCAGGGGCTCCTCTTACACAGGCAACATAATGAATGTATTAAGTAAAGAAGTCATTCTAAATTGTATAATTTAATCGAGTGGAATCTCTCCCGTTCAACGAACTTGAGGAATGTCTTCCTTTGTGAAAAACGAAGGACCATCAACGAAGGACTCCATTGTGTTGTTGCTATGCTTCACTTCGGCCCTCGATGTCTGTTTTGGTGCTTCTCTCCCCAGGTCATTCCGAGTGCCCTCCATTTTGGAATTACGTGTATTGTAGAAGTTGACAACAGCAACTGTGAAATATGAAATGGATGGTCCGGACGCTTAATCGAGTTAATACCTTTGAACCACTTGTTTGGTGAACAAATTGTTGTTATAGGGACCAACTTTGAAGTACGATATTATAAAAGTTTATGAAAGTTCCTGTACCTGTTTATTCTGTTGATACATGTATGCAGGCGAGATCTTCTGTCAGATGAAAATTTATCAAGACAAAGGGAGATTTCAAGGGAGGAGAAAAAGCTAAAGGCAATTAAACAGAAGGTAATATTACCAGCGAGCAATTAATGTACTTTTGAATATGCTATTTCCGAGTTCTCTTTTGCCTCAGTGTCAAAACGAGTCTAGGTTCGAAACCATACATAGAAAATGTGTTTTTCCTCCATGTTCGTTTTCAAGCAAAGCAAATTCGTTTTCATATGAATGGTTTGCACTTAGACTCGTTTTGAAACAGAGGTAAAAGGGAACTCGAAAATGGCCTATTTGGTTCCACTGATTTAGTAACACGTTTCTGCTTCTCAAAAAGCGATTTTCACTTGTGTGTCGTACGTCATTCGTAGTTGCTTTCTTTTTGCATTACTACGCTCAGTGATTGGTTTAAAAACTCGCGCCACTTTTTCAACCAATCAGAAGTAATCCAAAACCAATCTTGCCTCGCCATCACGCCCTTTTCCCGCGCTTCGTGCCGGCTGCACGTATTTACTTCGAGTTGTGATTGGTTCACTGGATTTTCTCTGTTCTTTGTGATTGGCCAGTTATTACTTTGGTTGTACATCACGCAATCGACAATCGCTCTGTCGTTATGGCACATTCATATGCTGGTGACCTTGCCTCGAATTGAAGTTCATTTCATCTTATGAGGATTAATTTTGCCTCTTCTGTTTCTATTTTAGCGAGAAGAAGAAACGCAAGAGCTAAGGGAAAAGGTATTTCTCTTTTGAGTTTAAACAATAGCCCTGATTTCGCTGCAAAGTTAAAGGCCATTTCCAGTCCGTACTACGCAATCTCCGCCTGCAGTGTTTATCACGCCTCACAAGATAAAATGTAAACAAACCAAAATTACGGGGAAAACTTACCTTTTTCTTCATTAACATCCGATATCCTTGCAAAACAATAATAAAGAGTAAACGAACCTCGACGATATTTCAAACCGACGTTTCAGCTCATTGCAAACTCCCAAACAAAACGACCCGTAATGGCGGACTCAAAAACTTCATGTACGCAGTTACCGAAGTGTAACGTATCAAGGAATTCAAAACAGAAATGTAAACAAATCCCGAGACTGCGCAGTACGGACTGGAAATGGCCTTTAATAGTAAACTGTTGAGAGATGTTTGTCCGCGGACATTTATTCTGAAAAGCCAGCAGTTTTCTGCGATCGAGGCCGGAGGAAAATGACTCGCTACTCGGAACAGATAATGTCTTCTGGCAAGTAAGCATGCATAATTTTTGAAGGCAAGCTGAGTGTATCGTGTTTATGTTCATAGGTTTTCACGTTGGGAATAGACAATACGGAGTTTTCTCTCTTTAGTTTCGTGTTTTTGGTGTTTGTGATGAGATTCTGTATAAAGAATGCAGCGGTATCTGTCTTTTTTAATTGAATCTTGCTCTTGATTTTTCCAAAATTACTGATTCATTAAATTGCATGGAAACGAGAGTCGTCTCGCGAGAACAAGCAGGGAGAAGTAAGCAGCGAGGATCGATAAGCGTACGTTTGTTGATCTTCGCTGTTAGCTGTTGTATTCGTTTTTTCTTTCTTCTTGTTAAGATACAAGAAAGATTGAGGAGAGTCAGGCAAGGATTTGACGAAGAGGAAGAATTAGAGGTATTCTGGAAAATCGCGTCTATCAGTTATTTTATACTGTGTATTGTGGCAAGCCCGCGAAGGACAAGTAAACTGTTTTTTTTGTTATTCTACCTGCAAAAAGAGCGTATTCAACCTTTTTCATCGTTTCAAGCTTTTGTTGATATTTGCAGGTGAAGTTGAATCTAATTTGTTTGAAACAGAACCGCTTCAAAGAACAGGACTTAATATATTGTCATTAAGTGGGCTAGGTCAAACAATTTTAGGTGAAACTGCTCACGTGATTAACTAATAACAAAATGGTTTAACACTATTGAAGAACTCAAAAGAACTTGAACTCGGAAATACTCATGTATTGAACTGGAAATGAGGTTGGGCGGGCAGATTAGCATGAACACGAAAGAATAACAAACGTGTGAGAAAGGTCTGCTGGAGAGGATAAACACTGATTGCATTTGGGTTGACTTGAAAAACGTTGGCGGGATTTTTTCAAGTTAATCTCAGATTGCATATAAATGCTATTTTTCAACACTTGGCCATTGTTGTTTGTTGTGTGACACTGTTTTTCCACTTAAGACTGTTGCTCTGTCATTTCGAGGTTTAGGAGAATTAGCTGATATCGGGATGTACAGCTGTAGTCTCCTGTTAAGTACAGTACTTTCTCTTTTCTTTTTACCAGGCGGAGGCGGAAGTTAAAGAAGTAACAGATTCATTTGTGCCACTCACAAATGAAATGGAGAGAATGGTGAGTCACAGTGAATTCTGCAGAATTATTGAACTGGAATTCGTATTTAATAGTTTGACGAGCCCGAGGTGTTCAGCGGATAAGATACTTCGCAGTGTGGCGTCATGTTGCCGTGACGTATCAGTGCTCGAACTTTCAGCTTGCTGGCCTCGTGACTAGTCATGTTACTAGCCCAGCGTTGGTGTTGGCTAGGTCCTATAGCCGTGAACAGTTGATCCCTAGCAAGACTTGGAAGCACAAAGCAAGCGATTTTCTTTGAATACATAATGTTGGCAATTGCATTGTTCTGAAATCAGTTTCAATAATGAAACAATTTTTGTGGAACATAGTCTGGTAGCATGAGATGTCCGTGATGAAATTCTGATCTTCAGTTTCCGAGCAAAGTGTTTGTTTTTGTCTTGCTTGAGGAAGACAGAAACTGCTTCGGCCAATTTCATTTTGTTTACTAGCTAGCCAAAGTGGCTAGTGGAAATCGAAAACCTACTAACCAAAACTAAGTTTCTACTAGTCTGTGGCTAGTTGGCTACCGTTAGTGTCGAGCCCTGCGTGTTTGTGCGTTCTTGATAAATTTTGCTTGGTGAGCTATGCTATTGAATAAGAACCTGGAAGTGATACAGCTGTTGAAGAAGTCGTTGTTAGTTTAATTGTGTTTTTTTGGTATTATTTGTTGTCTATTGAATACAGGCCGCGAAGTGAAGCTCTTTTTCCCGCAAAGCGCTGATTTCCGCTACCTGCCCGGTTACGGAAAAGATCCCGGCTCGTTAGCGGCCACCATCAGCAGAGAAGAAAAGTGAATGCCGCTCACTGGAGTTTTCTCACCCACACTCACTAAACATTGCTAACTAAAATGAGACTGCGACTAAGAAGGGATTTAAATGGTTTTCCTTTGGGGTGTCTGCAAATCGAAGTGTGAAAACAGTCTCAATCGTACCCTTGAAAAGTGACTGTTGCTATCTACGGGAGTGAGTAATGTAGACTATGTATGGGAGTTCAAACGAGGTGTATCGAAGGTGGCCGTTAGAAGAGATGTCCACCTATCAGAGTGTACGTTGAGAGAGATTTGATCGAGTCATTTTGTTATCGCACCATCCGCGTCAGAACTGAAGAGACGGCCTATTTCACCAAACACGACCTGTCACTAGGCAATTGGTATAGGATTTAATGGAGCCGAAACCACTTTAGTCATCCTACCGACGAACGGTTTTGTTAATATTTGGTCTTTACAGGAGCCAACAATGAGATCGTGGTCTGTCCCCTTTGAATTGTTCAAAGGGTGAATAATGCTATGCACTGGATAATGATTTATCCGGTTGATAGCATTATCCACCCTTCGAACACTTAACTCAGTTGTTCAGGTCTGAGACCCGAACTGAAAATAAAGCAAAGGCAAGATTTCTTGTGTTAATAACAACACATAACGTCAGTAATGTCATTGCCATGGAACCTCTTCGTTTAGGTTGATGCTGCTTTAGCTCCAGGCTATGCTGATGATCCTCTTGTGGAAGGCTTCCGAGTGACCCTGAAGCGAAGTGACTTGGCAACACTAAGTAACCTAAACTGGCTCAATGATGAGGTGTGTGTCTTCGCTCGCACACGAAATGCGCCAAGAACGCCAAGAGGCATTTACTTTAGACCATTATGTTTAGGCTTTCAATGATGTAAACATGTCTTGGCTTTTGACGTTTCCCCGGAAGATGAAAGGAAGCCCGAAGACAAGGCTTTGAACATTGGTGAGAACGGGTCGGCCAGACTGGTCGATTCATGAAGAGAATTCCGTTGTTGATCAGAACTGTTACAACAACAAAAAACAACAAACAACAACAAAAACTTTATTATGAATATTTGATTTCATTAATTACACTGTCCCGCGGGTAGCAAAAGCTAATCTAGGCGGGACAGAAGAACAACTGAGGGTTAGGTTTTTATAAGTACTATTACATAGATAAATTTTAAATTTCGTTCGACGTCGTCAATCAAATGTAAATTGTATTCACCCTTCTCAGTGATGGAGGTTTGAAAAACATATAGGAAAAACTTTCAAAACGAAGGCCTATTCCTAACTAATGGTAAGTGCCCCAAGATAAAAGTAAACTCGAGTAGCTGCCTCGTCCCCAGGCGCTGGTCGGTCAAGGCGGGAAATCAGCAGCACGGGGATTGATCGCATCAGTCCCACAACGCCACGCGAACCGCGCAAAATCAATCCCAAAATGCAAAGCGCACCCACTACGACCAGGGAGCGACGCCTGGGGACGAGGCAGGCTTTATCCGGTTGAATATTTCTGGAGAACACTTCTAGGTTGAACTGGCTTACAAGAAAAAAAAATTAAATTTCTGTGCTTGTTTTGATGCACAATCTCAACGCTTGTTACCGACTGTTATATTTACTTACTGAAAAACATCGCTTTGTTTGATTTTCTCTTCTGTTGTGCAGATAATCAATTTCTTTTTTAACCTTCTCGTGGAAAGGAGCAATCAACAGGAGAACGTAAAGGTCCACGCTTTCAATTCATTCTTTTATCCCAAGCTCATCAAGTCAGGATATGCGAGTCTCAAACGCTGGACCAAAAAGGTGGGATGATTCACAGTGTCACGCCTTACTATACGACCATTGTTTGGGCTGTCACGTAACGCTCCTCTCCATTGGTCAGGGATAAGTGTTGCGTGACGTTCACGGTCTGTTACTCTCGCTATAATTTTTCTTGATTGAGTGCTGCCATCTTTGGTAGATTTCGACCATTTTGTTTCTCTTTATTTTCCAAGGTTTGTTGGCTGTCGCCAAGACTATGATTGACGACAGCGACAAAAGCAATCGTTAGTTTGGTTTTGAACGTCAGTACGCTATTTCTTGAGCAAAAATTTTGTGAAATTTTCCATTTTCTTATTTTTTTCAGGTGGATATATTTGCGATGGATTTAGTGCTCGTTCCAGTTCATCTAGGGATGCACTGGTGTCTAGCGGTGAGGATTTTCCCAATAGAACATTGCAGACTTGTTAAAGGGGCTACGTCATATTTCGTGCACTTCGAAAAGTTTAGCCTAAATTTTTCAAAATCGTCATTTCCAATCCGTTTCAATCTTCTCCATCCTCAGCCATCCTTGTTCCTTTTTGGTTTAGTATATCACTCCTTTGGTGCTTTTCTTCCTTAGCAAACTATTATTTTTAGGTTTCCTACATTTTAAGGGTAATTTAGGTTGTCGAAGAAATAACTCAAAATATCGTGAATGATATTATCTTTCCTCTGCAGTCGATTGATTTAAACAACAAAAGTATATCATACTACGACTCGCTGAAAGGCTCCAATCCACAATGCTTGTCTGCACTCAGGTGAGATTTTTGCTCTTCTGTCTCGACAATTTCGAAACTGCTTGTACGTATATTTTGGAAACCACGTTTAACAAGACCTTCCACTTTTCAAGAACTGAAAGAATGTCGTGGTATTTCAAGTTATTGCTCTTTTATTTTTAGAGGTGTTGTTGCCAAATGTCTGAGTTCGAGCCCTGACCTGGGTGACTGCGTGGTGTTCTTGGACGAAACACTTTACTCTCACAGTGTCTCTATTCACCCAGCTGTATAAATGGGTACCAGCAAAGTGAATGCTAGAGAGAGAGAGAGAAAGAGGGGGTGGGGGATAATCCTTTCGATGGATTAGCACCCCAATCATATTCGATATACTATTTATTGTATAAGACTCCAAATAAAACATGTCTGTCTCTCTGTCTGCACCCCATCCAGGGGAGCAGAAATACTCCTAGCCGCGTCATGCTCAGGCCACTTGGCTCGAATGCAGACTTTTTTTTTACCTCATTTATTGTGGACATTGTGTGGTGAACATTGTTCTAAGCCAAGAAATTTGTGTTTCTTACAGAGATTATCTTAACAGCGAGTCGTTGGACAAGAAGAAAGTGCCGTTTGACATGTCGGGCTGGAAGACAGCGTCTCCAAAGGTACTACGCAGTCATATTTTCTTTAGTTTTGCCTTTGTGTTTAGCCCTTAATGCTATGGCTGGTAACTCTTTCCTCTTTTTCTTCCTTCTTCTTTTTCATGTTTTATAGGATATACCTGAGCAGCTGAATGGGTGCGATTGCGGAGTTTTCGCTTGCAAGGTACGATTTGAGTTGAATAAGCTAGAGTTCATGCTTTGCCCACAGACAACCTTCCCAGAGTCCCGGCTACCTTTTCCCTGAAAGAAAAAAGAAAAAAAGGTAAAAACGTTTATATTATTTCGGAGCAGCTTTCCAAGGACGTTTCCCATTAGCATGTAGCGTTAAGTGTTGTTGCAAACCAGTCGCTTTTGGCATTTGTGATGCAATTAGAGTTTCCCGCGTTTGCCAGCGGATAATGTCCCGTCTTTTCCACTGGTTAGTTTTCCTGTGCTTGTCACCAGATAATTTCCCGTGCTTCTCACCAGATAGTTTTTCCCGCACTTCTCGCCATATAATTAGGGTTTCCCGCTCTTACCAGCGAATAGTTTTCCCGCTCTTTCCACTGGATAGTTTTCCTGTTCTTGTCACTATGTAATTTCCCGCGCTTCTCACCAAATAGTTTCGAAAATTTCAGGTGGTTCTGAACCCCCTTTACAGAATTTTTTTAAGCTTTGCAAACAGTTGCATCTTATGATGCTTTTCAAAATTAGATAATAAAAAATGGGGGTCACCGCACTCGTTTTTGAGTTATTAGCAGTTAAAGCTAAATTTAAGGGTGTTTTTAGCAGGTCATATGGTTTCTATGGTAACCTATTATGTCACAAAAATGATAACAACGTGTTCACCAATGATTGGGCAGTTTTTTGATACCATGATTGTAGCATCAACTGATAAAGAGTGGTTATAATGACCCATCAAATTCTAAGTCTTTGCATGAAAGTGCTGGAAACTGTTTTGAGCCACCTTAATATTACGTTATTAGCAGTTGATAATTAAACGTCTTTTCTCTTTTTCAGTACGCTGAGTATTTATCAAGAAGGGCACCCTTTGATTTTGACCAGGTACGAAGCATGTAATTTCACTGCTCTCTTAGGATTAACAAATTAACGCTTAGAAAGCCCAAATACTTAATAATCTGTTATGTTTTTTTGTGTAACAGAGACACATGCCTTACTTCAGGCGCCGAATGGTGTACGAGATTCTGAGCAAAAAGCTTCTATGATAGGCGAGCACCGGAAGTTACCGTGAACTGCTTGACGCTGCTACATTCGTAAATCGACAGGGCAGGAAACAAACCTGATATGGCAGCTCACCAATCACCCCAGATGCCGCGTGATTGGTTGAATTTCTCAATATTTGTTTGTATATTCTATGATGACACCTTGAACATTGTATAGTAAGCTTTTTAAAAAAGCGAAGGATTTCCAAGGAACATGCTGGACTATACAGAAGTAGGGACTGTTTTCAATCAAGAACCACATTTTATTGGGGTGGAAAATAAAGTTTGCTACTAGAGGAAAAAAGGTTCAATTCGGATTCGACTTTAGAGACAATGCACCGATGAAGAGAGATTGTATAGTTCATACATTGGAATAAGAATTCTCATTATTTATCATCAAACCTCCTTTTAATTTCAGTTACGAGAATTTGCCGTTTCATCACAGGGAACTCTTGGCGATTATCTTCGTTGTTCTCCTTATCTGGGTGTTCATCAATGTATTGATTTCCAAGGAGAAAATACTTGTTAATCATGCTTGGCAGTGTATGATTAACAGTCAGAATCAAGGCCCTTTATCTCTCGCTTGCCTTCGCGTATTTGCTAACAAAAAAATCACCGACAAGTTCTTTTGAATGGAAATATTTGTGAAAGGAAATAAACTGTACAAGTATTGTACTAGTTTATTGGTCTCTGGTGTTTTGTAATGATCGAGTTTTGCACTGGGTTCTCTAGCGAGTCCACATGCAACGACAGTCTTCGTGACCCTCCCCAAAGGGAGAATGAATTAACAAATAAGCCCATGTGCTGGAGAAAGGTGAGAATTATCCATTCATGGTTGTATTTTCAGTAGTCCTAAAACGCAGAAGGTAACATGTTTCGCTATTTTGAAAGTTTGTCCTTCGATCTACTCGCATGAAAAGTTTTGGAGCGAGTGGTTGGATTGAAGCCAATTTTCGGCTTCCTTTCGTCGAGCAGTGTGGGAGTCGTGGTGGCCTGATGGTTAGTGCGCTGGACTCTTGATCTGACGGTCCGAGTTTGAGCTCTGGCCGGGGCACTGTGTTGTGTTCTTGGGCAAGACACTTTACTCACAGTTCCTCTCTTCACCTAGGTGTATAAATGGGAACCGGTGAATTTGCTGCTGGGGGTACCCCTGCACGGATGGACTAGGGGGAGTAGAAATACCGTAATTATTGGAATGAACGCCGCGGCGTTTATTATATTTTGGGCACTTAAGATGCGGCGTTTATTCGAGGGAGGCGTTTATTGCAAACCTTGTAACAACAACTGTGAATTTCTTGTGTCATTTAAACGTCAATTTAACCAATACAATCAACCCCCAAAAAATAAGAATAAAAGTTATATGTCTTCAATTTATACGATTATATATGAAAATTGAACTGTCCACTGTCTTTTATATAATGGCTAGACAAGTAAGACTTTCAGATTGCGGCGTTTATTTGAGGACGGCGTTTATTCGAGGGCGGCGTGTAATGATATTTTTGCTTGCCCCTGCGGCGTTTATTCGAGGGCGGCGTTTATTGGAGGCTGGGAGGCGTTTATTCGAATAATTACGGTACTCTGTCGCTTCATGCTAAGGAAACCGGGATAAGCTCCGGCCTGATGGGACACTAGGCTCGTATGCAGACTACCTTTTTTTCGTCTAGCAGTCGAGTGTATCGAGCTTGGCAACTGAAATTTTAGGCAAGAGTAAGCAAACTGAAATTTACCAGAAATAGGTTATAACAAAGTTTGAACGCTTCATAAGATTCGAGAAACATTCTGTGCTCAACGTGTGATGTGGAATTTGAACTTAACTGGCTGTTTGTTACATTTTCTTTCGAAATCGATTATAGTTATCTATAATTTCACACAAATTTTTCGTCGCCATTTTGACCGTGAGCCTTAGCCGGAGCCTGAGCCGGAGCCTGAGGCCCCTGTGTCCAGTACGGCACTCGGAACGAGAAACAACGATAGAAAACAAATGTCACCGTTGGTTACACTGGTGGAAATTCGAGAATTGTTTCAAGCCTTGAGAACTTGTTCAATTAAGCACACATGTTCGAAAGTTTCGCAAAGCAATAACTCACCAAATTGTTTCATATCCGCTGTCTCGCACAATAGCGCCCCCCCCCCCCCCCCCCGAAACGAAGTATTATGAAGTATCTCGTCATTTTTAAAATGTAAGAGCGGGTACTTACTTGTCTTTTGACATGTGTGAAACTCGGCATAACGACAATGCCGCTATTGACCAACCTCCCATTGCTATCCCCCTCCCCCCCGAATATTTAACAATCATTGGACGAGGTTGAGCGAAATATCGTGATTTGTCAGTGGCGAGGAGGTCAATTAACCTGCCTTCGGCGGCAAATATTTTATCTGTGAGACACTGACAAATCACGATATTTTTTGAAAAACCGAGTTCAATGATTATTTTATCATTCGATCACTGAATTTGTTTCGCAAAATTACCTTGGGGAACTTTCAACAGAGTGGCTTTCTTTATACAGTAATACAGACGAAACTATAACTTCGTATTGGATAATGTGAGCTGGTCTTAATCTTATTCTCCTCCTTTCAGATATTTTCGGAAGTGGATACAACTACGCATGAACAGATTATTCTCGGCAAAATCGCTGTTGGACGGTTATGCGCATGAGCAGAAAATCATTCGAAGGCAGTTGTGACGTGGTTGGCTCTGGGCCAATGGAAATGAACGAAGTGTCTTGGCTAAAAACACAACGCTGTGACCCGGCCGAGGCTTGAATTCAGACCGTGCGATATGCGGAGTCCAGCGCACTAACCATTGGGCCACAGGGCCTCTACAATTTCTTGAATGATAAAAACAATAACCCTGTTCAATCTTACGGGATTTCGTTTGATCGTATCAGACGATCTTCCAAAACAAAGGAACCTTGGGGTGAAACATGTCGGGTGCAGCTGTAAAGCAAAATAAACGTACCAAACAATATACAAACTGGCCTTCCACTAGATAATATAATTTGGTTTTATCAACTGGGTTGATAATGTCAATTGGCCACCGTAAAGAGATTCAATTGCTGACGTTTCGAGCGTTAGCCCTTCGTCGGAGCTAATCGAGTTTTATCAACTGGGTTGATAATGTCAATTGGCCACCGTAAAGAGATTCAATTGCTGACGTTTCGAGCGTTAGCCCTTCGTCGGAGCTAATCGATTCGCTCCGACCAAGGGCTAACGCTCGAAACGTCAGCAATTGAATCTCTTAACGGTGGCCAATTGACATTATCAACCCAGTTGATAAAACCAAATTATATTGTTATACTTCCCACCGACGCAGCACCACAGTTTCTTTAGAAACTTACCCTCTCTTTCCACTAGATAAGACAAACAGCATTTTCTAATTATAGAATAATTCATGAGTAGGAGGAAATATTAGCGAGTTGAAAACGAGAAGCCGGAAAAATTTTCTATGTATTATGCGGTTTATTTTACAAACATCCTAATAACGAAGTTTTTGACGACTTTCCGAAGATTTTCGAAATTTTCCCGAAGATTTTAAAACGTTCGAAAGCCATACGAACGCTTCCAAACATTTCCGAAAACTTTCCAAGATTTTAAAGTTTGCCGAAGACTTTTGACGAAGATCCGAAGATGTTTCGACTGTGTACCAGCAAATTTAAATCACTGCGCCAAATGAAAAATATTCTAGAGTATTCTAGCCTCGAATATGTCAGTGTGATGCCATAGAATCCCAGAGTATTCTGGAGTATTCAAGGCGTACGCTATACGCGAAGTACACCTGGAGTATTCAAGAGTATTCGATTTGAATACGTGAAGTGCTCCTGGTGCATTCACGAGTATTCAATATTGAATACGTGATGCAAACCCAGAGTGTTCAATTTGAATATGGAAAAACAGGCCGACTCCTAAAAGGATATCCCAGGTGTATTTCGAATCAAACGTACAAGAATACGTCGGAAAATTTCAGTATACGAGGCGTGTGCCCGAATATTTGGCTTTTCGCGCAGTGAATACAGTGAAAAGCCAAACATTATATCAAAAATAAAGTCAAATATATCACAGGGAAAATATCATTATTTTGCGCGTGTTTAATTTACGGTTTTTCTCAATGCTGGAAATCCTTGTAAACAAAGCCCAAAAGACGTCTGCGTGGGAGGCTAAATATATATATCTCCTGATATCTTTTGCTAAGTTCTGGAGTTAAGTAGTTCTGATCTCCCTCTAAAGTCCGAGTCTTTTTTCTTTGACAACGCAAGTTCTTCAAGGGCTGTATAGTTCACTCTCTTGTACCCATCCTCGCCCGTCATCACCGTCCACGGGTAGATATTCTCCACCTCCTGGGCAATAACTCCGCAGTCTTTTCCGCTCTTGCCCAGTTCTTCCGCGGCTTTCCTGGACCATACCCAACTGTAGCCCTGGAGACCAATTTGTTCAAACTCGGAATGGGGCAGAGCTGTTATGTTCTCTTTCAGGCGCGAATCGCTGAAAACCGCAAACAGGGTTGCACCGCCAAGTACTGCCTTAACCATGTCTCTTCTTCCCTTTTTTCTTTCCCTTGTAGCAAATGCTTCGGCTTCTAATCTCCTTCGCTCTTCTTGGACCCGTCTTACTTGTTCTTCAAGAATTCTTCTTTGCTCTTCTGCTTTCTCTTTAGCTCTTCGCTCTTCCTGCAGTCTGATCACTTGCTTTTGAATTTCCTCTTCCCTTTTCTTCTCTTTCATCTCTTCCATCCGCCGTCTCTGTTTTTCTTCCTCCAAGCGCTTTTGTTTTCCTCTTATTTCATCTTTTAAAGCGATAACATTAGCTACTCGATTACGAGAAAAGTTAATTTCTTCTTTTAGAGCGCAATTGTCAGTGAACCGTGTCATTGCGTGATCAATGGAGAGCTTGATTTCTTCCACGTCTTTTTCCAGTAACGGTTCGACGATTTCTTTGAATCGACGGTCGCATAAGTTCGTTTCGAGAGCGACGTAAGCACTTGAAAATTCCCTCCACGAGTTCCGATTAATCGCCGCTTGGAGTTTTACGGCGAGATCGGCGATCATTTTGCCATGGACCAGCCCTCCACTAACAGTCTTCTTGTACGGAAACCTTTTGAAATCCGCTGCGAGAGAGGAGGCAATATTTGCATACTTGTTGTGTAAATCAGTCAAGCGTTTTGAATCCCTAACGAACGGAATGTTTCTGACTATGATTCGATCGCGAGGAAAATGTCTCCTAATCGTTTCTCCTAGTCTGATGTTGTCATTCAGAATCATATCTCGAATTTCACTTTGTAGCGTTTTCCCTGGCGACGGCGACAGCGCATCTCGTATGACTACCATTAGTTCCGGATACGGGACGACGCTCGGCATATCTTTTTCCCAGACGTGTTCGCTTAAACGCGACACTCGATATAAAAACTGTATGTCATGATTACTGATTCTTTCCCTGGCAAACAGCGCTACACCTGAGGACATAAGAATGGTGAAGATGCTCAACAAATCGGTGATCTCGTTGTCTCCCATATTTGTTCCCTCTGTGTCTATTAAAATAGTGTTACCAGCGCCGGTGGTGTCACGCAAAACGTACATCCACACACCCGAAGTACACGGTTCGATGTTTTCGCTCGTTTTAAACACATTCTGAACCATTCCAGCTCTCTTTTCATCCAGAAAATGCCTGATCAGGTTCAAATTTGTCGATTTGCCGACGCGAGCGTCCCCAATTGCGCTTAATATTCTCAGTGGGCCTTGAACTTCTTTGAGCTCGCGAAGAGCATTATCTTCGAGGACGAACTTCTCACTTTGATAATCGTACACCAAAAGCGGTTTAGCTGACGGTTGCTCAAGACAAGCTACTCTCAGAAGATTGAAAACGAGAAAACCGACTACCAACATGTTGTGCTTGAAGTTTTGAAAGACAAACTTTTCTGTTTAGCAGAACCTACGTAGTTTAAAGATTTACTTTCGTTATTCACCATTTCCGGATTACAATGCGTGCAATGCATTTTAATACTTTCGGTCTCGACACACTTTTGGGAAAAATCCCTTATCGGGTTTCGCTTTCCAATTATGGTGTAAACAAAGATCCCCCATTCAAATTTCAAGGATGACTCATTCCAGAATTGCGCTGGGAACTGGGGCGAGTTATGAAAGTTTGGTGCTTTTAATTTTAGGTTGAAGGGGGGTTGAACAGAATGGAATTCGAATGAGCTCAGAAATATACACATACGCTCTTGTAATCTTATTGGCTCCTTAAGTGCTTGACTGATTGGTGTATCTTCTTGGAAAGCTGTTATTATGCCATGTGTGAAAAAAAAAACCGGTTTTTCCTGTCTGTCCAGACCCTAGTGGTCCAAGGGATAAACCCCAATGAGTGATAATCAAGTTTCACTTTCATATCCCTTCTTGATAAGCTTTGCTAGAGTTAGCTGTCTTGCAGGAGGCTGGCAAGAAGAATGAGTAAGTTCTTAATTGTCACTCTGATCGGTCTTTATGGAATACTTTGGGTCATGTTTTTGTGTCATGTTGCTCATGGAAAGCCAGCACAACCCCTCCTCAGATTTAACGCAGCGGGCAAACCTTACGATTTGAATCGAAGCTTGCTGGAAGACATAGCAAAACTCCCGTTGCCAATTCGAGTAATAGCTATGCACGGAGATCCAAGAATTGGCAAATCGACTATTTTAAATGCGGTCATTCACGTTTGGAATGGAACGAATCCCTCGTTCGTGGAGGAAATTTTTCAGACGGGTGACAATCTCGCGCTGGTCACGCGTGGAGTGTGGGCGTACATCACGCAAGATACAGAAGGAAGTATTATCTTTCTAGACGTGGAAGCTGCTGATCTACGTGATGACACCCCTGTGTCTTATCTTAACATGTTTACGGCAATGATTTCGTCTAGTTCAAATATTTTGATTCGCGAGCACATTCAAAACAGTAACTTGCAATCTCTGTTCCACTTCACGCGTTTGAATGAACTAGCTTTCCCGCACTCTAGCCGTGACAACTTTGCTAAACTCCGATTTATCGTAAGAAGTGGAGTAAGCGATCAAAGTGGCCGATCTGTTGAAGACTACACTCGAGATTTCATTGCGGGACACTATTCACAAAAAGGCATGGTGGAGGAGAGAAAGATCATCGCAAAGTACTTCCCAAGCAATGAAATTGCTGTGAGCCAAATTCCACACGTTTCTGATCGTGACATTTTTAAGGACTTTGACTACATGAGAGCAGCGGACACTTTAGCAGCAGAGCTAAAGAAATCTCCAATAAAAAGAACCCTCGGGGGAAGTCCTGTGGATGGTATCGCACTTGCGGAACTCATTAAGCAACTCATAGAAACCATGAGTGCAGATGGGTTGCAAGACTTTGCAAGTACTTATGACACCATTGAAAGTAATATTTGTAAGAGAAGCGAAGCAAAGTTTGTTGGACCGGTTTTCAAACTGAAATCACAGCAGATCGAGTACGAGAAGAATGACCGTCTTGATGCCTTTGCAAAAGAGTGTCGTTTAGAGAACGGATTAAAAGCTGCCAGAGAAAAGCTTCAGCAGATCTTTCGCGCGAAAAAGACATTGGAAGACTTGGAGATTATTCTTGCGGAATATGACGGCAAGGAAATGGAGATGGTCGAGAAAAGAGGTAAAAGTGAAGAGGAAATTCAGCAAATACTTGCAGAAAAAGGCAAAGAGATCGCGGAAGAAACAAAAGCTCGCCACGAAGCCGAACAAAAAGCTCAGGATCTTAAGGGAAAGTTAAACACTTGCGAGTCACTTTTAAAAGCAGAAATCGAGAGAGGATCAGCTCCGGAGGCAGACATCCCTGTCGGGGCAGAGTTGCTTTACAGCCAGAGAGAAACAAAAATAAAAGATTCGCATTGCAACGACAAAATCTTTGACGAAATCAAAAAGCTCAAGGAAGATCAAAAGCAGATTATCGATGCTCTAAAGAAGAAATATTCTATTCAGGAATTGTCAGAGGCACTGTTGAAAGTAGTGGGCCTTTTCAGCAGTGTCATGGGATTGGTGATTCAAATAAGAGCACTACGCCGTTAAGACTGAGACCCACTCGGCGCCAAGGCAAGAGGCTGCGACACGGTTACAACAATATAGCATGGAGCTACCGGAAGTGGACACCTGGTGATTAATTATACCACATAGTATAACAATAATTAGCCATTTTGCAAACAAGCGGGGGACTGGGTACAAATATTTAAAATCGATTGAAACGAAAACTTGAGCCTGGCACGTGAAAGGTCATCCAAAATAATGCAAGTTTACTAAATTTCAGCAGTGTTGGCTAAAAAGCAGGTATGCAGTGCACATTTGAAAAGTTGAAATACCGTATTTATTCGATTAAGCACCCGCCTCGAATAAGCACCCACCCTTTAGGTAGGAAAAGTTAATAAGCGCCCAGCCTCGAATAAGCGCCCACCCCACCCCCCAAAAAAATAATTTTGAGCGCCCAACCTCGGATAAGCGCCCCCCCCCCTCCCATCTCCCAAAACATAAGTACGGTAAATAAAGTGTACAAAAGGAAAACCGGGTATTGATTATTACGGTATTTCTTTAATGGCTCACAATCTATAATTTCATTGTCTGAAAAATCTATGAGAATTTTGGAATTTTTCTCAGAGTTTCAACTGAAATGGTGAAAACTTAATAAGCGCCCAGCCTCGAATAAGCGCCCACCTCGAATAAGCGCCCACCCTGAAGGTCCAAAAATTAAATAAGCGCCCAGGGCGCTTAATCGAATAAATACGGTATTTAATTTAAGAGAGCTTTGTATGTCCTGTCCCTCCAAATCATACAAAGCTTTCTTAAATTTCAAATTTTCAAAAGTGTACTATACATTTGCGTTTCAGCCAATTTGTTTTTTCTACATGCCAGGTTCAATTTTTCGTTTCAATCAAGTTTAAATATTTGTACCCAGTCCCCTGCTCATTTAGAAAATGGCTAATTGTTAGTGCTCGGTTAGCCTGAGTAGCACTCTGGCTAAATAGCGCTCCAGTTAGCCTACTAAGCACTTCGATTAGCCTACATAGCACTATGGTTAGACTAAATCAGCTTTAGGTTGCTTGCGGTTAACCTTTATATTAGGGTTAGGGTTTTGTAACAAAAAAAAATTGGAATGTTGGCATCTGGTCCCGGTATTGAGACTTCGTTGGGTCAGAGTTTTTACCTTATAAAACAAAAGATAACTGTGATTCATACCTCATGTATGAAAATTTAAGCAGTCTCGCACAAGAAAACCTCCGCTAGGTCGATGTTATAAAGTGCCAAGTTGCTGCAATAATGAAACTCAAAGGAACTTTGTCCCTGCGCGCTGTCAGTCGCACTAATTCAATCAAACCAGGGTTTGTTTTGATTATCTAAATCTCTATTTTTAATCCAAACAATTAAGTATCGTAGTAGGGGCGAATCTAGGGAGGAGGGGTGCAGGGGATGTGCACCCCCCATGAGATCACCTGCGACTTTCTAACATAACTGGTATTCTGCTGACGTCACCAATTCTTAGTGGTGCAACCCCTCCTAAGAAAAATCCTGGATCCGCCCCTGCGCAGATTGTTATAACTAGTTTAACTCTTACTAATTTTCAATCTTTTAATATTATTGTAAATAGCTAGTCAAATAGTTAAGATTTTTTAGTTCAGATTGTTTATGTCTAGATTATACGTGTCCCTGTAACGATAATCCTGTTGTTTAACTATGTAAATAGTAGTGAGTTACAATTTAGCAAATGGTTCATGATTAGGGACTGGTCATAAAGTACAGGAGGGGGTGGGCCGGAAAAATTGATTTTCTAGTAGACAAAGTTTTAGTGACCCACCCTTCCTAGTTAACACAAAAAATGTAGCCCACCCTTTTAATCCTGACATAAAAATAACTGACCCACCCCCCTCTTTCCAGATAAAATACCATTAACCTTGATTTTTGTGGCATCAATTGGAGTCTCCATAGAAATGACGGGTCATATATGTGGTACATGGTCTTCCAGTTCTGGAGTTACGAGGCTGTAATATCTCGTCATTATCTGAGTCACTTCCATCGTCGTCACTGGGCTCACCAACCTCAACTAAAATTACATCATCCTCATCATCAGAAACATCACTGTCCATTGATTCAGCAGGATCACCATCATCTTTAGCTTCGTTATCTTCATCGTGAATTCCACTTTGTTGTATCTTGTGGTATTCTGAATTTGCTAACCATGCATTGATTGTATTTACTTTTTCCGCTTTTTTCATCTTGCCATGGGCCAGATGATGCCTATCAAGGAACAAATTAAGAGCAGGAACAGTTTGTTTTGCTAGTGTTCCCTTGTGGAACATCTCTACCCAGTCAAAGTCATCATAGGTTCTCATGACTTCCTCTTGTGTTTTTCGCTTTCTTTCTTCAGACCTCTTTTCTTTTTTCAATCGTATGTATTCAAGATGTTCCAGGTACTTTCTTGTTAGACTTTCCTCCACAGCAAATCTTTTTGAAAAAATTCCAATAGACTCTGCGTCATCCAATGCAAGTGTCCCATCTTCAAATTTCTTTTTAATTTGCGCTCTTGGCTGATAATCATCTATATCCCTTTGAGAACCACTTGAAGTAACAGTAGGGGTCTTGTCAAAGGGCAAGTAACACAATTCTGGTAGAGCTCTCTGATCTGGCATTGGCCTTGGAACTCTTTCCAAGCCTGGGGCTGAACAGGGAAATTTAGCACAAAACTCACATAGGGTTTTGTTTGTGTTCTGGCAGTCACCTTTTAGATATGCCAAGTAGAGCTCTCCCACCTGTACATGTTCTTCCATAAACGTATTTATTTTCTTAAAGTATGCAGATCCTGGTATGTCTTTCTTCTTTGAATCTGGTGCCGAAAAAAACTGGCGTAGTTGTTCTGTGTTGAAGAAAAACTGTGCATTCTTGTGTGGGGTCAGAAATGATTGCATGTAATCTCCAGCTGGACCTGGCTCGTGATTGATTCTTTCAGCCACATTCCGGGCAACGGTCCACGCATTTTGTTCTATTGCCAGCTCCTCGCGTTTCTTGATATCATCAAGTGAGAGTGCTGCAATTTCATCTTGAGTCAGTCCATCAAGTGCGTCATGGAACTTCCATTGCATGGCCCCATCATCAACCAGTGCTTCACCAATACATGCATTTGATCTCTCTGCCTCATTCTGGCCACTGTCATCTCTAGCTCTGTGAATTCTATTCACACGATCAGAATTCAGGATTCTAGCCATCTCGACATCTCTGTATCTCACTTCTACATTACTGCTTCCCACACCAGGCCCTGCATCTGTATTCTTAAGGATGTCAGTCTTGACTGGTGGCAACTTCAACTCGCTGATGCATTCTAGGACCTGGTCCACCTTTCTTTGGAGAGCACCGTATACTTCCCATAACTGTTCTCCGGTGACTGTGATGTCGGTAAAATCTTGCTCCAAATGGTCTATTATTGATTCACTTGCAGGATGATGCAAGTGCGTTTACAAAAGCTGGCAAACTTAAAACTGGCCAAGAATGTTCCCATAAATTTAATGAGAAATGTTTTGGGGTTCTCACAAGCCTCAAAACAAAAATACTGGAAAGCTTAAAAAAAATGCAAACCCTTGAAGAGAAAAACAAGAGGATGTACCCAGTGGCCAAAGGAGGATCTGCATCCAAAAAAAGAAGGCAAAAAGAAAATAGATCCAAATCAAAAAAGCGCCGAATTGAGCGTAAAGAGAAAAGTTGTCAAAGAGTTTTTTCTCTAGCTGTTGCAAGTTCATGTTCATATGGAGATAAAATAGTTGAATCTCATCTCCTAAATAAAGATGCCATATCAAAAATGGGGAAAAGGGATGTCAAATGGTTGAAATTACTATTTGCAAAAAAGATGTTCACAAAAGAAGCTATTCAAGTTTGTAACAGTTTAAACCCTAATTTAGAAACAGACAGTGACACAGATACTGAGGATGACTTCACTGAAGATGATGTCAGTGATGCAGACTAAACCTTGCATGGAATGTTTTATAGGTTGTTGCTTTCATTTTGTTTATTTTTTCACATGAATATTCCTTGTTGACATAATCTTTGTAAAAACAGCTAGCTGTCACTTTAGCCAGTAGGTGTAATAATGAGCAGTTTTATTCCAAGTCATTTATCACGCTATATTATTGCCATTTAAGTGTTAAATTGTGTATTTGTACATATTTGCAGCTAATAAAATTGAAGCATAATTGTTCATAACCCACCCCCAATGTATTGCATGATGTTTCTTGACCCACCCCTTTTTACGTGCACAAAAATGATGGCCCACCCCCCCTTTTTTTCCGGCCCACCCCCTCCTGTACTTTATGACCAGTCCCTTAGCCATGAACGACATAAAAAGCTTGGAAATCGTAAATGAAATGATCGCACTCCATTTATCTTTCATTGAAATACTGCGCGTGTCACTCGTTGGTGAGTTTGTAAACACGGTGACATTTTAGATTCTTGCGTATTCTCGAAAGTTATACAAACCCTCGAGTGCGTCTCGGGTTTAATTTGCATATGAACTGTCTCGTGTTTAGATCAGATACTGTATACGGATTTCGCCTCATCATTTCATGTGACGTCATAAAATTCTGAAATTAAAATTCGTTAGGCCTGCTAAATTTTCGTTGCCACTAGGTGTAAGGCTAACTAAAAAATTATATCTTTCGCAATTTTTCAGCCCTTCTTTTCGAAAACAGAGCATCTTGAATATTTGAGTTCTCGGCCGTATGTGACATCAAGCTGCCAGTGAGAACCATGACAAAACTTTTTTGTTTAGAAAAAAAGCCTATCCTTTCGATTTTTAGATGTTTAAACATTTCAGATATAATAAGTAGTGTTTATGTGTAAGTATAATTGCTCATGAGCCAAAAGTATTAGCTATTATTGCACAACTGAATTCCAGATGGTTTTGCGAGCATCACGGCGGCCAGGGATATTTGTGTCCCTTGGAAGGACACAAATATGGCGTCTCCATGCCAAGCTTTACAAGCATTTTAGGCATCCTACTGATGAATGGTTATGGCAATTAGATATTTTTTGCAGGAGCCAACATTGAAATTGTGGTCTGTCGCCTTTGAATTGAAATGAAATTTGCGTGGAACATTTCGGCAAATAACACGCGAACGGGACACCGTACATGCCTGAGACATGGAGAAATGCTTTATTAATTTATCATCTACTCTCGCTGAAATTCTAAGCTTCTGTAGTTGAATTGTTTCGAATTTAGTTTTTGATAGTGTGACAGTGAAAACCACCAATAGACAGTATAGGGTACGTCACTGCGTAAAAAAGTGCGTGTCGTGGTCCGGAAATCACACGGTACAGACCCTGACTCGTCCCCAGTCGTCTCTTATCAATTCTTTGAGAATATGGACAAATCCGAAGGTGTCGTTCTTGTTACACACGACGTGACGAACACGTGTCAGGAACCATATTTTTCCCGGTTTGGACTTTTTCCTCAGCATAGAAAATCTAATGTCCGGACACGTCCTTGAAACGCGCCTTGTCAAGGCCCGGAATTTGCTTATTCTTCCAAATTCCCGTTTATGTTGTTTTAGCTTAAAATGAAGATACAAAGGCACCGGATCCGCTGGTTGGATCTGATCAGCAAATATAACTTATTACAAGAACTGAATAGTCTGAATACAGAAAGGCTGACAGTACAGTTGGAATTAACTAATATATATATGTCAAATATTTCGTCGGGCACGGCCCGACTTCTTCAGGCATTTCTTGTTGTCAATTCAGAATCTCTCTTTTGAAGTTCTAGTAAGAAAAATAAACAGTTTCATTTCACAAGGCCACAGTTCTTCCCGCATAAATTGCAATTGTTAATTATCTCATTATGTAACACGTCATATCGCACCATCAAGAAGCCGTGTGTTTCCATGGTAACTGCGCAAGCGTATAATTTCTTTACTTCCTGTGCAATCACGCCACAGTCCTCCCCAGTCAGTCCAAAGGTTTTCTCAGCGATCTCGTTCCATTCCCAGCACACTCCGCCGAGTCCAATTACATTGTAAGGAGAGTGGGACAGCGTGGTGATGTTTTGCTTTAAGTCTCTGTCGCTCAGCATTGCTGCCCCAACTCCAGCTACAACAGGGACGAAAAAATCAAAGAAACCACTGCTTTTCCTACTTAGTTTTTGTCGTAGCAAAGCAATGGTTTTCAGTTGTTCCAAGTGAAGTTTTCTAAAATTCTTCTCTTTCATCTCAGCTTCTTCCTTTTCTCTTTTTGCCTTTGTGATTTGAGCATCTTTAACCGACAATTCACGTTTAAATTTAGTTTCCTGCTCCTCGCTTTTCTTCTCGGCTGCTCTTCTCTCGCGCTCCGCCTCTAATGCCTTCTGTTCCAGCTCCTCCGCTTTCCTCCTCTCTTTAATGACGCGCCGCAGATCTTCCCGAGCAGCTGCTACCTCACTCTCCAACTCACACTCCACCTTAAACTCCCCCAGGGCTTTTTCCATCTTTGATTCAATCTCGTCTATCTCCAATGACTCAAAAAGCGGTTCAATTAGTTTCACATAGCTTCTCTTGCAAATATTTCGTTCCAACGCGTCGTAAGCATTTGCAAAGTCCGGCCAAGAGTTTGCATTCATGGTCTCCGCAAGCCTAACTGCCAATTCAACTAACCCTTGGCCATCTATAGGACTTCCATGCAACGTCTTTTTTATTGGAAATTCTTTGAATTTGCCAACAAGTTTCTTCATTTCAGTCCAGTAGTGACTGTTGCTTAGTTCGGAAAAATCTTTGAACAGTTCGCGACTCACTAGCGGTATCTGACTTACTGTGATTTGATTTCTTGAGAAGTGTTTGGCGATTGTTTTTCTTTCCTCTTGCATGAACTCCTGGAAGGAAGGTTCCACTATGGAATCTCTGGTGAAATCCTCGATCGTCCTTCCTCCAGGATCTCCGAGTGCGCCACGGATAACGACTTGCAGGCTGGGAAAGTTTTCCAAACTTATGTTTGGAAAGACAAGATCACTTAAGCGTGACATGTGATACAGAAAGTGCAAGTTGCTATTCTGAAACACTTGGCGAACAAAAACGTTTAAGCCGGACGAAACCAGCGCGGTGAACATACTCAGATGAGTGGTGAGAGCGTCGTCGCCTAAACTCTTACCTTCCACATCAAGTAACACAATGCTTCTTCCCTTCTCGTCTTGAATGATGTGACACCATACGTCACGCGTGACAGGTTCGATGGTGTCGCCTGTCTTGAAAATTTCTTCCATGAAGGTTTGATTCGCTCCTGCCCAGATGTGACTGATCACGTTCAGTGTGGTTGATTTTCCGATTCGGGAATCTCCAACAACAGATATAACTCTTATCGGTCGCTGTAGTTTCGACAGCTCTTCCAGGGCAACTCGATTCAACTCGAAGGTTTTTCGCGTGCTGTTGTATTTGATGAGAAGTCGGGCTGGCTTTCCTTGAGCATCCGACGCAAAGTAAATCACGGAAAAGATTGTTATAAGGAGGTGATAGATCAGCCAGTTCATTTTGCAGTATATCTTGAAACTAACTAAAGGGTCTTTAAATAAGAACCCGTGTAGTGTGAAAATAGTTTTTGAATTTTGCCACGTCACCGAGTAGGGACTTTCCCGCTCGTTTTATAGTCGGGGTAAATAAGTTCGCTTTTTTCCCGGAATGACATTTATAACATGTTGAACGTGAGAGGGAAATTTAAATTGTTTTCTGTTGATTAAATTATCGCTGTGTAGCTGATTTTGCACTGTTAACGTCAAAAGAACTGATTATTTTTCGTTCAAATTCTTTTGTTAAACGTATTTTCTTTATTCTGATCCAAAAACAGGGCATGAAAAGCAAATTTCAACCGAAAAACCGGAAGTGCGGTTTCCGGGAAAGGGAAAACCCCTTTACTCGTTCAGCCCAGAATAGATACCAAAAGGAAGCCATTTTTACCGCATGTTCCGTGCTTGTCTTTCAATAAAAATTATTCTGTAACTAACCTTTTTACAAAGTCAGTTATCTTTCTTCTTTTTCTCATGGTTAATTAGTCGCACATCTTCGTGTTGTGACGGGAGTTTTTCCTTGAAATGATTCACTTCCAGGATTCTGCGATTTGTGGCTTTCTGCAGTAAAAGCGAAAGGCAACAAGTGGGGTTTTCCCAGAAGTAGACAATTATAATCATGATAAATTGAAAGCAAAACATGACACGAAGGCAAAATACATATAAGGGTTCTGATTGGGGCACACGATATAAAAGCCGACGAAACATATGACTCGGTTAGTCAGGCCGGTTGTACCTTGTGAGACCTAGCGTTTTTGTCAGAATGAAATTGAAGTTTGCTGCCGTTCTTCAGCTGATATTCGCGACTCTTTGGAGCACAGCTTATAGCAATAACCCAGCAGCCAAGCCACTTTTGAAGTACGACGAACAAAGCAAGAAATTTATCCTCGGCGATGAGGCTGTACGCGAGATCGAAACGTTAGCAGCACCAGTGAGGATAATCGGTGCGATTGGAGACGCGCGCGTTGGTAAGTCCACAAACTTGAACTTTGTCAGATACTTTCTCGATGGAAATAGAAATGCCAGAGTCCAGAAAGTGTTTAAGACGAGCGACACCGTGGAGCCATGTACCTCTGGTGTGTGGATCTCTGTGTTGCGTGACTCAAACGGCGCCGGAAGTACAATTTTAATCGACACGGAAGGAACGAACCTGGGTGACAACGACAAAACAGATTTACTCAGCATCTTTACGGTCCTCTTATCTTCGGGCTTGGCCTTATTTGCCACGGAAGGGGTACAGAATCACAACGTCCAATTTTTGTACCGCGTGTCGCGTTTAAGCGAACAAATCTGGAAGCAGGGCGCTGATAGCACGAGGTCATTCCCGGAATTGATCGTGGTTCTACGAGACGCGCTTTCTCCTTCGCAGGAAAAAACTCTACAGGGACAAGTTCAAGATTTTATTCTCGCAGGCAACTATGGTCAAACCATTTCGAGACATTTTCCTCGCGATCGCATCGAGGTGAGAAACATTCCTTTCGTGGGAGATTCGAAACGATTAAGCAATCTAGAAAACTTTCCACAGGATGATTATGCAAATGTGGCATCTTCTCTTGCGGCGGATTTTAAACGTTTCCCTGCTAAAAAGACTGTTGGTGGAGCATACATGGATGGAAGAATGACTGCTGATCTCGCCAGGAAGCTTCAAGACGCGATAAATCAGAATTCTTGGAGTGGGTTTTCAGACGAGTATACCAACTTCGAAACTAGTTTGTGTGCCCGAAGTTTCCAAGAAATCGTCGAGCCGTTTCTGAGAAAGGACTTGGATGAGATCAAGTACTCTAAAAATGGAATTATGGATAGGTTTGCGGAGAAGTGCGCTCTGGTGACGGAAAGAACGAAAACTCGTGGAAAGATATCTCAAGCTATTGCCCAGAAAGAAGAAGTTAGAGAAAAGCAAAGACGTCTGAAGGAAGAGCGCAGACTCAAAGCAGAAAAGGAGAGAAAAGAAGAACAGCGGAAAGAAGAACGGCGCCGGGAAGCCCTCGAGCGACAACAAAGGCTGGAAAAAGAACGGCGGGCAAAAGAGAGGGCAGAAGAACAAAGGAGAATTGAAGAAGAAAACGTTAAAAGAGCTGAGCAAGAGCGAATGAGTTTAGAAGCCGCGGCAGCTGCTGAACGATCAAGAAGAAGGGAGAGAAGAGACATAGTTAGGACCGTTCTTGGCGGTGCGGCCCTGTTTGCAGTTTTCAGCGATTCGCGCCTGAAAGAAAACATCACAGCCATGCCGCATTCCGAGTTCGAGGAGATTGGTCTCCAAGGATACAGCTGGGTGTGGTCCAAAAAGGCCTTCGAAGAACTGGGAAAGAGGGGAATTGAGCACGGTGTTATCGCTCAGGAGGTGGAGAATTTGTACCCGTGGGCGGTAGTGACGGGCGACGATGGGTACAAGAGGGTGAACTATGCAGCCTTGAAACAGCTTGTCGTGGAAAAGAGACACTAAATGAAACAAACTGCATTTATCAAAACTTTATTAGTTCTTATTAGCTAGTCTGTATGCATCCTTTTATAACTGCTTTGCGTTTTAGAAAAAAAAAATGATTGCGTAGAACTTACGACCATTTAAGGCTCATTTTACCATGAAAATGCGCGAGTCAAAACAATTTGGTTTAGTTTCAGAAATTAAAGATTTTAACAGGACATCTAAATATTTTTTCTTTAAAAATCACTTAAATTAATGTCGCAATAGCAGTAGGAGTAAATATAGATGAAATTTTCTGTTCCGAGAAAAATAAGAATTTCAATTCAACTGAAGACTTTTTTTAAAATCAGGGCAAAATTTCCAGTGTGTTGTCGTGTTAAAAATACTGGTTTTGTATAAGAAACTAAGAATATCGCAGTTGCAAAAAATCCGATGAAATCCCAAGCGAAAGCAGAAACACATCAGTCATTTAATGTATCCAGGCGCGTATTCATGCATCAGCAGTAGTAAGGGCCTATGGTTAGCCGCGTAACCAATCAGAAGGCAGTATTTAGGTATTCTCTCGGTACAGTTTAGTCTCCCACGCAGACGTTATTAGGGGATTGCGTTACACTTCTCCCCACTAACGTCTGCTTAACCGAGGCCAACATTCCTTTCCGCCGCTTCGTCAATCAGATTTTACCTGCTAAAATCCGGAAAGCCGACCTTAACCTTGGCCGCCGCTTAGCCAATCAGATTCTATCAACTAAAATCCCCACGACGCCTCTCCCGCCGCGAGACATGCGATGAGATGAAACCTGCCAGGGACGATTGATTTTACTCCAAGTCAGAGATTTCTCTGGTAAATTCATTTTAGAGTAAAGCAAGTTCTGAATTTGCGAAGGGAAACTTATTTACTCCTTAATTTATCAACTGGCTACGGTAAGTCGTTTGTTATCAAGTTTTGTCTTCAGTGTGTTTGACAGTCCGGCTCATTGATTTTCAGTTTTCATATTTTTCCCCACAGCTCCGCAAAAAGACATACAATCCAGCAACGAATTACTGAAGTTCAGCCAAATGAAAAGCTAGCCTATGGGTCAAAGTTTCCACGTTTCAGACTCTAAACGACTGCGTAGCGATTTTGGTGTTCGGAAAAATATTATTTCAAGTGTGTGCGCCGTCCGTTAATCGTCGGTTGTTCAAAGCCAATTTTAAGCAAATGGAGGCCTCAAATCAAAGGACAAATGAACTATCGAAAGGAGAAGTTGAACATATTTTCAAGCCAGCCTTTTAACCCAGCAGCACTGGACGTTTTAAATCGTTCTGTGGCAAGTTTGTCGAATGAATGATTCAGCGCGGTGAAGTTGTATTCGCCTTGACTGCCTCTTTCCAATTTTACCCTTCGATTTGTTCGCTCGTAAATACCACGGATGTGGACCTCTTTGAGGATTTCTAAATTAATTCCGCTTTGCGTTTTCGAGTTGGCGAAGTCTTTTGTAGCATTTTATAGCGTTGAAATTAATATTCCTGATCCACTGTTGTGTTCATGGGAGAGAGATCATCTTTCCCAAAATATTAACCCTTCCAACTTATGACCGAATCAGACTCGCACTCTTACCTCTTGTATTCACAATAAATAATATTTTATTTGGTGTTTCAACCATCGAAATTAAATACACCAGAGTATTGTATCCACACAGCGCCGGCATCCCGAAGAACGGATTCGCGGGAGATCGTTTTGAATGCCTCCAGACAATGCTGATTGGTTAGTTTGTCTGGCGAGAGACAATGGGAAAGGAATGTTGGTCGCGGTTAAGCAGGCGTTAGTGGTGACAAGTGTAACGCAATCGCCTAATAACGCCTGCGTAGGAGGCTAGGCACAGTTTCGAGCAAGCTTGGTTTATAAAAGATTTGTTACACGACTGAAAAATATTTTTACATAATAGAAAAGGACAACGGAAATTATCGATAAATAACGGGGTTGGGACCAAGCACCAACTTGGTCAGAAAAAAAATGCCTTTATGTTATTTTACAAACCAACGAAAAGTACGAGAGGGTTTTTCATGCAAGTTAAGTTTATTATTTTTCTTTACTTTGCAAGCCACTACAATTCAGCAATAGCACGGGATCATTCGGGACAATACCCGGTACAATACGAGGAAAATATTGGCCGGCATTGGAGCAATCTAATTGGCTGATTTTAGTTATTGGCCCTCTGACCACCTTAGTCGTGTAATAAGTAACAATATTAAATTCATGGTTTTAAGTTTATTTGGATTTGAAATTACTACATCATCCATCTAAATAATATAACTATGCATACTCGCGTGTGATGTAAGGATGTGTAAGTCTGATATCCAGTAAGAGAAGTCAGCACTAAAAAGCCTTACAGCGCGACGCGCCCAACTGTGGCCACCCAACAAACTTTTTTGAAAAGTTAGCCAATCAGAGAGCGCGAATTTGTTTGAGTTGTCCCGCCTCCTGTCATAGGTTTCGTGAGAACAGCTTTGAAAATTCCTAGGAGGCGGGACAGCTCAAACAAATTCGTGCTCTCTGATTGGCTAATTATAACTTGTCAAAAATTTTGTTGGGTGGCCACAGTTAGGCGCGTCGCGCTGTAATGGGTGTCTAACTTTTCCCCTTAGGGGAGGTTTTCCCTTAATAATGGAGGCTAAAGATTTCTCTGTGTGGTTTGGACATCAGACTCGATGTAAGCGTACGCGAAGCGTCCCTTTAAGAGGGGGCGAATAGGGGTACGCGAATCCGCTAATCAGTGCTATTTTTCGGCCAAATCCGTCAGTCTGCCACTAATTTTGTTCAAATCCGCATCCACGTTCCTTGAAAACTTTCTGTGTAATAGTTTCACTGAAAGGGCGGTAAAGGTTGTTTTCGATGGCAATTATTCAAGAGGTTTCCTTTCATTGCTTCTTTTTGTGGCATTTCCAATGTAAAGCGGTGGTTTGGTCTCATCCAAACAGTGTCGATAACACTGAGACCAAGACTGAAGATACGCCAAGGCCACGATCCGAACTTCATAGCATGTAGAGCCCGGAATCCCAGCTAAAATTATCAGCTAATCCGAGATCCACTGCATTTTCGAAAACCGCGAAACCGCTTAATTTTTCGCTGAAATCCGCAATCCGTGTGCTTTTTAAGGCTGAATCCGTCGATCCGCGAACCTATTCACCCCCTCCTTTAAAGGCAGTACTATCCCATTGAAGATGTCTCTTCTATTATCTAGGATTTTTGCTTTCATGTTTTGACTCCGTACATTGGATTCTGGAAGGTCGTGGTTGTTGGCTGGAAGATGGGGTTTTCAGCCTGCGTTTCAAATTGAAAGTATTGTTAGCAAAGCGACGAATCCATTTCTGTATAATTACTTGCAATGTCAAACACAGACTACAATGTTTGGGCAAAACAGTTTATTGACTAGCAGAACGAGATGCTAGGGTGAGAGGTCAAGAAACAAAACCGCTAAGGGTGGAGTGGGTGGGTAAATGATGACTAGCTCGAAGCAAACGGAGAACGATCTGAAAGCCGATACCCCAATCCCGCTGAAGAAGACCAGCCCAAACGGGACGTGTTCACTATGGTAATTATCAACCATCACCCGTGGTGATCTTTGTACTACAACATTACAGAGTTATTAGCATACGCCTAATACTGAAAGGGACTGGGAAAGGGATATCACGTAGGCATCCCAACTTTCGTTTAAAGGCCATTTCCAGTCCGTACTGCGCAGTCTCGGGATTTGTTTACATTTCTGTTTTGAATTCGCTGATACGTTACACTTCGGTAACTGCGTACATGAAGATTTTGAGTCCGCCATTACGGGTCCTTTTGTTTTTAGGAGATTCGCAATGAGCTGAAACGTCGGTTTGGAATATCGTCGAGGTTCGTCTACTCTTTATTATTGTTTTGCAAGGATATCGGATTTTAATAACGAAGAAAAAGGTAAGTTTTTACCCGTAATTTTCATTTTGGTTTGTTTACATTTCATCGTGTCAGAGAGATTGCGCACTACGGACTGGAAATGGCCTTTAAAGAACTGGATACCGTACGTGGATTTCAAAGAGTGTCATTTTAGAACGTAATTTTCTTTCCAGCTACGTCAGCGCGCTTGGTTTGAATCAAGTTCACGATTGAACCTCCACACTAGCTACTTAGCTTTTGAGCTCGCTTGTCTGATAATTAATTACAGCGCGACGCGCCTTAGTGTGGCCCACCAACAAACTTTTTTGGCAAGTTATAATTAGCCAATCAGAGAGCGCGAATTTGTTCGAAGCTGTTGTCACGAAACTTGTCGTGAGGAGGGACAACTCAAACAAATTCGCGCTATGTGATTGGCTAACTTGAAAAAAAGTTTGTTAGGTGGTCACACTAAGGCGCGTCGCGCCACAAATAAATGAGTCATGACGTATTGATTTTAACCTAGTAAACAAGTGTTTTTTGTTTGCCTGTTCTGTGTGGAATTGGTAGTTTGTTACAAACGTAACCATAATCAATTTAAGACGGAATCCATCAGGAAGTTTAGTAATATTTATTTGAGTTGGACAAAAATCGAGTTCCAGAATAATTTAGATCATATTGCGTTATTTTTTACCCTTCATAAAAGGTAAAGATGTAAGTAATTTTCCGCGATAACACCGACAATAATTTCTTATCAGAGCCCGAGAAAATGAATTTTAAAGATCACAAACTGCAGGCAAAATCTAACGTGTAGCCATTTTGTAAAATCGTCTTCAGTGGAGTGGAACTTCGAAGAGGGTCGTACAGGGGGTGTCTCCAGCACGGTTCACGAATAACGAATCACGGATCACGGATATTAAAATTTCATTTTCCTGAATCACGAAAATAAGAGAGTAGCGTACTCGTTTATTCTGCTCTTACATAACGAAAAGTGGCAAAGAAGAAGTGTTTAATAAAATCGAGAAATGCACATTGATAATTGGTTCAGGGAAAAACACACAATCTAACTGCGCCACGCCAATTGTATGAATATATAGATTTAGCCAAGCCTAAAAGCGGAGCTCCGTATTTTTGGCTGGTTCTTAATAATTTGTGAAATTGCGTTCATTAAAAGTACTAGCGTGTGCAACTGTACTCAAGAAAGATTCCATAGCCGAAATAAATGAGAATAACTAAAAACGTCAACTCAAATTGGAGAAATTCCGCTGAGGATGACCATGAAAATTACAAAAGCCTACCAGAAGCCGCGAAAACAAATTTGACCATCAAAAATGAAAGGCATGGTTCTCCTGTTTGTGCTTTGTATGCGTGCTTGATTATCCTATTTCTATGGGCATGGGGCTCAACTCTGCGGCCTTTCGGGCCGCCGGAGCACCGGTATTTTTTGAAGATTTTATTCTAATTCCATCTGAAGAAAGATTACAAATTCCATTGAGAAACTGAACAAAGTCGATTGGTACATAAAACGCACGAGCTAAAGTACATCGATTTAAGAATTTCAGAGCCGAACCGTTCCAGAGGACTCGCGACTCAAAATCACGTGGACTACAGTGGTGTAATCTCGAATATCGGTTATTAATTCAAGCTCTTCACGGGTCACGAAAAACCTTTGGGTCACGGATCACGACGAATAATTTATTACATTCACGTTTCACGGAGAACAAAATCAGCTAATCACGGATCACGAGAATGCCCCTGTACGCCCCTCTTCGAAATTTGTTTTCGATGTTTGGTGTTGTTAGAAAAGATTTCATTTGATAAGATATTTGAAGCAGTAACTAAAAAGTTTGCAATAAGGTGTAAATAATTTTGGTACAACAATTTCTTATCAGAGACTGAGCCGAAAACGAATTTCAAAGCTCGCAAGCTAAAGGAAAAATCTCATATCTTTTATGCGATTCAGTGGAATTCAGTGAAACTTCGAAATTTGTTTTCGATGTTTGGTGGTGTTAGAAAAGATTTCTCTTGATAATATATTTGAAGTAGTAGCACAAAAGCTTGCAATAAGGTGTAAATGATTTTGGTACATAATTTTGTCCAATGAATGCTCGAAGTCCTAACGGATTCCGTCTTAAGCTGTTTGGCGTTAGCTCTAGAACCTCTTAGATATTGTCAAGTAAAGCTGATCATGTAAAATATAGCATTTTTGAAAAACATACCATAACACATTTTGCATTCTGTTGTTCCTTTTCATATTTAGCAAACGCTCGTCTGTCCTGAAGATAAATAACAAAGCATAAAAACATGTCATAAAAACCTCCATAAAAATGAAACTTACAGACAGCGACGTTACAACAATCCCAAATGCTGAAATTGTTGGTCCAATGCAAATGACAATTTCATAACTCGACTGAAAACCGTTAAATCTGAGCTATCTAATCCAAACTAAGGCGCTAAAAGGGGTTGAAAAATGTATTCCTTTTATCGGGCAGGACTCTCGATAGTTTTCAGCACAGCAGGTAAAAGAACTTTTCAAACCGGTAAAGAAATTCTAGTGAACCAAGGCTGTTGTTGTAAGGGATATATTTCCCGTCGCTTATATGAAGTACTATTTGAACAATCGGCGATTTCATTTCGTGAATAAAGGAGTTCGATGTTGTTAAAAGCGTCAATGCTTGTGTTAAATTTCCAGACATTTCGGGCATTGGCCCTTCATCAGTGGAATGTTCGCCGTTAAGAGTTGCGCCACGATCTCAGGTTTGAAAATAGTCTCAAATGAAGTGGAAATCAGAATTGAGGCCGCGTGGCTGGCATGTCCCAAGTCGAAAGATGAGACGCATCTCCTGCCTCTTCCTTTGTTTATTAGGGACTTTACGAAACCAGGACGGCGACGATTTAACGAGCAGAACAATAGTCCTGCACGTGCGTTATCCATCTTTGTTCATTTCTTAGTTGTCCTCTGCAAAACAACAACATGAAATGACTAAATTCTGAGTTGTGTTGAGATCGTGAGTCCCTAGTCACTTCACAGAGCTTGATCCTGCGGACTAGCGCGTCGGCTGCGGTACATTTTTAGAGTGTTTCAGTTTAACTGCATCTTAAAGTCAGTAACAGCGACCAGGCTGAAGAATATAACGTTTGTTATCGTTATCACTGAAAGGATTCGTTATTTCGGAGTTAATTTCGCTGTGGACGATTCAGTCGTGAAAGGATCAATGACTACATTCATCTGAGTTTATGTGGCTTCTTTAAGGACAAGCTCTATTAAAAATACCATAGGCGACTGTGAACTACGTGCGACGGCAAAATACTTTTTGACCGGCGCCCAATTCTGGACGGCCAATAGCCTGACCAGGCTCCGGATATTGGGGGGTTGGGTTGGAAAGAGGTGGGTGAGGTCTTTCTTGTCCCACCCTCGCCAGAGAGACTGATCACCTGCTACACTGCCAATGATATGTCTACTTACCTGGATTGTCGCTAAAACTCTCCATATTAACAACAGAGCTAAAGCAATAGCTAACACGGCTCCTATGACACTGAGAATCACTAATAATGCCTGTATTTCGGATGGACAGTCTGCAAGAAGGAAATTAAAAAGGAAAATAGCTAAGCGAGTCGTCGTTACAAGTTCTTCCATGATTTCTTCAATATCATTTCGTTTTTCGTGCAACCTTTGGGATTTTCTGATCTCACAATTCGGTAATTCATGATCTCCGATTTGTTAGTACTCCCAGGTATTATCACGTTGAGATCTGTAGTTTGGCTCTAGTTCGTGATCCCATCGTTGTGATTCTCGATCTACTTACGTCGTTATAACCCTAGTATCGAGACAAACCCACTATGTTGAATTGTTTTACTGATGAGCTCAATGATTCATCTCATCGAAAAGATAAATGGAACCCCTCTCCTTCCGAGTCAATGATGAATTCGCGCTAAAACCAAAACCAGTCATTTTTCCCACTATTGAAATGGCGAAAATATTGAAATGGCGGGAGGGTTGGTCGAAAATTTTCATTCCAATTTAGGTCCAAGATTGTAGACAAAGGTTACGTGTTCGCGTTTATTCTCCCACTCAAAATCTAACTGCCTTGGTCCTGCAACAAGACAAAAATGTTTTGATCAACTACTGAAACCTTACAGGAAATATATTGCAATCCGGAAGAATATTTTATATTTATATTAATACATTGTTTATAGATATTTTTATATACATATTTCAACTTTGCACATGGCTCGGAGGTAAAAATTGAATACTGTAGCTAGACCCGGCCATGGGATGGATGAAAAATAGCGTTAAAATTCCCAACATTAAGTTGAGTTGCCAACCTTTGACCTTCTGTGTTGAAATCTCTAGCTGTCCATCTGGCCTTACTATATAGGCAAATCCAAAGTAACAGTCGTCTTCGTCTTGAAAGCGACACTGTTTACCCATGGCTAAAAAGCAACCAAATGCAGCTGACTGTAAGTAATTGCTACGAAAGCTAATTTGTGTGTCGATATTTACCAGGTGTTAACTTGTCTACAGCAGTGATTTTCAAATCCTTGCATTTCCTTGAACATTCCTCTCCTGCAAGTTCTCCGGTACCAAACATACGGCATTGTACGCATGCCCTGCTAGCTTCACAAGTTCCTTTGCAGCTCTGAAATGCAAAGCTAGACATAAGGTCCGCAATTCGTACATAGCGATACAGTATGCGCCATCAGGTTAGTTGCACTATACTAATTAAATTAAAATTTTGCCATTAGTGGTGGAGCACTTTTAAATACCGTGAATAAGCTAGGGACTATGCGAAAACTGTCAAATCTCCGTAATGACGATATATAACATGTTTTCCTGTACGAACTAGGTGTGTTTACATACACTATGATCTTCACCGCTTGCGGTAGTCACACCAATTTTAACAATAGGGTCTTCGCAGTCCATTTCAATAACCTTAAGTAAATCACTCGCCAATGTTGCATAACGTTATTTATTTGGGCATGTCCAACACGCTACCTTAATCATATAAATAAGCGAAAATAGAAATGGACCTTGTCGCTTTACACTAGGGATAGTGAGTTATGTGTCGACCTCTTAAAATTCACTACACTCCGAAAAAGGCTAATCCCCATAGGGGTACGGGCACCTTCGGACCTGGAGGGGCTGTACTCTCTCTGCCGAAAAAAATACACAATTTCCGAATGTGTTAGCATTGAACAGGTATACAACCGCCCAAAAATTGCGCCCCCCGAGGTATTGCTTTGTATTGCATTGTAATTTCTAGTATTAGGGCCTGTTTACAAGGAGGTAGGGTAACCCTAGTGCCAGGGTTACCCTAGCAAGAGGGTTAAAGATAGCCCGGGTTTACAAGCAAAATTTCACAGGTAGGGTTACCCTACAACCCGGGACAACTTAATGCGCGGTTACACTCAAAGGGCCTGGAAACAATTAGAAAGTTAACCTGGGTAGGTGGGCCCTACCTGGAGTGTTAACAAGGGAAAAAGTTAAACCGCCTGCCAGGGTAACCCCAGCACGCAGATAGGGTAATCCGCCTACCCGGGTAACCCTAGCTGCCTTGTATAAACACGACGAAGAAAAAAGAGGAAATATGTCAGTGCTAGGGCAACCCGCTTGCTAGGGTAACCCGCTTGATAGGGTAACCCGCCTCCTAGGGTAACCCGCTTGATAGGGTAACCCGCTTGATAGGGTAACCCGCTTGATAGGGTAACCCACTTGCTAGGGTAACCCGCTTGATAGGGTAAACCTCTCTCCTTGTAAACAGGCCCTTAGTAACCGACAAGTTTATTTTGACTGACAACTGTAACCCAAAAGCGGTCTTTGATTTGCGTCAAAGATAGTTCATAGGCCTTTTTACATTTATCATTTATTGAAAAAGCTACAGTGAAAAGTCAATTGGACTAGGGTCATAGATGCCTTTGAATCGCGTCAAATTGTTTATAACCTTGACGCGCGTCAAATATCTATCAAAGGACGTCTTCACCATTGACATCTGTGTCAAAGATAGTCACCCAACTTGTTGGTGAGGCAAAGCCAACTTTTCGTGCCGCGTAAATAGAAAGAGTGGCGTTTTCTTGTGATAATAGCACTGAAAAGATGAAATGAACTGTGTCCTGGATTGGGCGTTTTGAAACATTTACTCGAAGTTTTTCAAATTTGTCAGATGTAATCCGTTTCAAACTTCTCCATTCTTAACCATCCTTGTTCCTTTAGTATCACCTCTTTGTTGGTTTTCTTCCATAGTAAACTGTTATTATTAGGTTTCCTTCGTTTTAAGGGTAATTTGGTGCGGTGCAAAAAGACCCAAAAAGTCTTAACGTAGCTCCTTAATAACCCTTACCACACATTCATCGCAGAATGGCCCCCTGTAGCTATAGGGCAAGGAATCGTTGCATGCGCAAGCCCCACATCTGCAGGTCCCTCTGCCGCTGCAAAGAACCTATAACGAAAATTTGCATACCGATTAGCAATTCCTAAATATTTGAAGCATCTCACTTTAGCCACTCCTCTAAGGGAACCGCGATCAATTTCTCAAGCATTTACGATTTCAACGTAAATCGTGCGTTTTGAAATGAAATATGGATAACTTCAAATTAAATTTTCTCTGGCTTCTCGATAAGTTCTTCTTTTTAATAACTACAGGTGTATTCAAAATGTTACCATGCTATAAGATTTTTTGGTCACTAATTTTATCTTTGCCTGTATTACTCGAATGCTCAGTGGAAACCGTCTTTATGAAAAAGTTAGGCGGTTTACCAGAGAGATTGAAGAAAATGACAAACTCTCTTTTCTAGACTGTCTGTTTGAACGCGATGGTAACACCATAAGTACAACAGTTTACAAAAAATAGGCACGCAATGCGTGCATGTAGCTACTGTAAATAGATGTTTCAGTGTTCGTTGTTTATGCATCTTTTATCATGCTTAACTGTATTGTCCGGATAGGTAATTTTCCTTTCACTACCGCTTGGAAGAAAAGCACTGGATTTCTAATTTATTTCCTTATTCTCAAAATATTTTTAGAGCTGATCAATATAAATAGAACAGACAAATTGTGCAATGATTTTTTTTCTAGAAGATATACAGTATAACTTGCAAGAATGGAACGAAACAAAGCTGAATAAGTGTAAATGATGTTGAATAAAATATTGCTGTCAACCAGAAGAGATACAAACTCTGATATTAGACTTATTGTAGGCATTGTTGATTTGCAGGTGTTACAATCAATCATAATTCTTTTGATCTTCAAATGGCTATTTTTATCATTAAGCATCAGACAGTGGGATAACATTGTGAGTTCCATCATTAAAGTACATGTTTCTATAAACAAAATGTCTTGTACTTCATTAGATGACTCGCACTAACAAAACAATGACTTAAGTCAATATCGCAACTATCTTGATTTCTCCCATTAGAGGAACTGTGTGACTATCTTGGCACATTTATCAACCAGCATCGTTTGGTCTCCAGCTTTTAGAAGAGCAACTTTAATTTCGCCATCTGACATCTTGCCAAGCTGTGCATCAATGCCCTTTAATATGAAGAAGCTCTGTAATGCATCATTAAATGCAGAATAGGAGGTTATCTTCTTGTCAACCAGGATAGATAGTTTGCAGACAAGCTTTGGTACTAGACTTTCTGAAAGCATGGTCGATTTGCATCCCTTGCAATTGATGATTTCTTGGTCTTCACTTGCTGTATTATTCGTGGCATTACACAATGGACACGAGGGGTTGCGAATCAGATCCAATGCGATGACTTTACCAGTGATGACAGAATCTTGGAAGTCCGTTCCAGTGGTCACATCTGTGTTTGTTACTATATCATCAATTTGTTCAATGATTGATTCCTCGTTAGTGTTGATGTACTTTTTGTCATTGAACATTTTTACCTTGAGATTTTTAATATGATATGACTTCCCTCTTTGAAGCTCATCAATTGCTGCTTCCCAAGCTTCTAGTCTAATTGTTCCAGTTTTATCAGTCACAACACAATCAACCTTGAAACATGGATCTCCATGAACTATAACTTTCTGTTTCTCTTCTGTCTTGCTTATGATTTTCACCTTGACATCCACTGTGTCGAAGGGAAGTAGACTTGATATGTTATCGACTGTTGTAAGGTTGTGTTCGAAACTTGGATTGTATTGGAAGTTTACTTTAACAGACTGAAGCTTTGATTTCTTTTTTACTGTGAAATCCATCTTAGATGAGCTCCGCTTGTTTGGACTTAACTGCCCTCCAAGGATGGAAACTGGCTGATGCTGCTGTTGGTAGTTTAAAAAATCTTTCCTCTTGTCCGGTGAATAGCAAACCACAGACTGGGATGATGTTTCTGATGTTTGTACCAGGAAGTTGAAGAAGGTTGTTTTTTTCTCATTTCTTGCGTCTTTCACTTTTGATAGCTGATGGACATATCCAGTTAAGCTATCTGCAGAGGGAAAGGAATTCAATGTCATGCATCACATTGTTGGCCCAGTTTTTATATCAGTGTTGCTTGTTTAAAAGTGTATGCTGAATCACAGCCCTATGTACAGCAGTGTGTTAATTAAATTAAGAGTTATTAAGAGTTAAATAAGAATGTTATAACAAGAAGTAAAAAAAAACAAAAACAGTGAAGTCACTCTCACCTTCACCTGGGTTTGCCGATGCAGATTTTGATGTTACACCTGTTGGTTCTTCATTCTTTCTTTGGTTACTACTACTGAATAAAAAATAAAAAAGTATTTTTTAAAGAGAAATTTAAAAAAGAAATAAAGAGAAATAAAGAGAGAGGGAATTCAAACATAATGAGCTTACCTTGAATTTGTTGCAGTGTCCATGCCTGAAGTGCCAATCAAAGGAAATGTGGAGTCTCTTGTAAGCTATAAAATCAGAGAAAGATATTCTGTTTGACCTAGTAAATAATACTGCAATGCAACTAAAATGCGTTAATCAGTGCATAAATTGCTTTATGGTCAGAAAAATATGTCTCCCAAATATTGCTCTTTACTTTATCTTCATCGATATTAGTATAGATATGGTCAATACAGGTTTTATTATCTGTTGTGTAGGAGGACATTAGTTGCCTATAGTGATTCTCTGTAATAAAGAGATTATATAATGTTGACCTTTCTGTTATATTTAACCAGTTAACATTAAAATCTCCAATAAAAACTTTTAAAGTTGCTGTTGACAATGCCAACAGTTCTCTTATAGCTGCACAAAGTTGTCTAATAGGAATTGATGGAGAGCGATAAATAGCTATTACTATGATATGAGGAATTACCATAAACCTCAAAACTGTTATCTCTATGCCATTTTGATTGTAGCAGTATGGATACGCCGGATAATAATCAATGCGAGTATACACTGCAGTTCCACCATATGGTCTTTCATTGTGTTGTGAAATAGCGTCATTTCTAAAGAGGGTGTATTCTCCAAGTTCATACATGGTGTCACTTTCAGACATTTGGAATCGTGTTTCTGAAAAAACACTAATATCAGTACTCAAGTAATTCATGTCAGCACGTACATCATTAATGTGCTTATGCAAAGAACGTGCATTCAAAAAACAAAGCTTTATAGATGATTCTGGAGCAGCATAGATAGGAGAAATGGAAAGCTTCAGTTTGCCTTCATTTCTAAGATGTTCCATTTCATTCTCAACAGCAGGACTTACAGTTATCTTATCTTCACAAAGGTCAGTGATGTAAAGACCTTCTATTACTGTTACACGGCTTAGTCCGACATAGTGTATGTGAGGAATAGCTCTTTTGGTTTCAAAATTAACAACAATTTTGGTTTCTGTATCACCTTGTGATCTGTGAATTGTTTTTGCTGCAGCTGGCCTCAGAGGAAATTGTTTTCTTACAACTTGAACAGTTCTGTTTCTACCAACAGCAAATTGTGTGGTGACTGGTTTTATAGGAGTCCACGTAGGCTGAATACCAGAGACATATAAACGTCTGTTTTCCTGCCTTGTTTTTGCACCAATATCATCATGGTCAAACTGAACCCAAATTATTCCAGACGGATAGTTGGTTTGATTAATTTGTATCAACTTTATCACATTACCAGCACCATTTGTCATGCCATCATCAATTCTGGTGTTCAATGAAATTTCAGTTCTTTCACCAACTGCTATGTTTAATGAACCATGTAATTGCTTGGTTTTCCTAGGATCTTGAGGTATTTGCTTTAAAATTTTATCTCTGACATCTTGAGAAGTTGCTCCAATCACACTGTCGTGAGCCTTGATACTGTATTTTACGTTTTGTATAGCATGATGTACTCGGTCATTGAATTCATTGACTTTTGCATTTTGTATAAATAGATGAGGAGCATTCATTGGATAACTGGAGGTATTGGATTGCAACATTCGTTGTCTCAATACTCTTATGTCTTCATTTGTCTGTTTTCCTTCTCTCAACCTGTTAAGCAATTCAGCAAATTGTTTGCTTTCTCTTTGCCTCATAATTTCTTTTAGCTCAAACATATTAAAAAGTTCCTGCCACAGATTTGGAGCAAGAACGCCATATTCTGTCTTCAAATCATTGAATATATAATCATCCATAACTGGTTGTAGCTGAAATAAATCACCTATAGCTATAATGCTAACACCCCCAAAGGGCAAAGGGCTTCCTTTGATGTCTTTAAGTCTGTTGTCAATTTGTACATTAAACATTGTGTTACCGACCATTGATATTTCATCAATAAATACGAGTTTAATACCACCTAACTGCGTTCTTAGGGAATTGAGTCTATTAGAGTCTAGACGTTTATAAGTCTTTAGTGACTGGCAGGCTGGTATTGCTAATGCACTGTGAATGGTATTGCCTTTGATGATATATGCAGCTTTTCCTGTAGGTGCTAACATTAAAACTCTGATTTCTGCAAAATTATCACCAGCTCTACTATTATAGAATTTGAGTGCTGCTTGATACAAGGCTTTAGTCACATGTGATTTGCCTACTCCTGCCCCTCCAGACAAAAATGAATAAAAGGGCTCATCAGATGTTTTGATCAGGTGTAGCACATGATAAAAGAATTCCTTTTGTTCTTTATTCAATGATTGTACCATACATCTATATTCATTGTCTGGTAATTCATTAAGTATTAATGGTTCAGATCTGGAATCAACAGATGGTATCCCTATGTCATCTGATAGGTTGTAATTCTCATTGAAGTCAGGGTGTAAGTCCTGCTGGCCTTCATTGCAGTCTTGTTGTTCTATACTTTCAGTCAAAGGTGCAATACAATCATAACTTTCTTCTAGTCTATTTCTCTCTTGTTGTATCTCATTTAAGTCTTCATTACATGTAACATATTGTTTCATTTGTTCCTTGATAAGTTTAGACAGTGCCTTATAACGGTCTTGATAACAGAAGAATCCACCAAGTAAGTCAGTTTCTTCATTTCTCCATGCAGTATAGAGCATTAAAAGTTCACGATAGTGCTTCTCAGGATCAGCTTCTTTATTGAACCAAACACTTCTTATTATTCTAGCTTTATTTCTCTTTTTCATTTTACCACGGCCACTGATATTAGTAGCCTTTTCATCATTGAGATCATCATCATCATTCTCATAATGTTCGATGCATTTCTCTAATGGCAAGCCATCAGTGTCTAAATCATTAGATGGCTTTACATAAGGTTTGCCAGTTACATCATACCATGCAACCCAGTCTGCAAGAGTTACATCCTCTAGTTGAGTTGGACGTTTACTATATCTCTTTAGCAATCCACTCGTGTAGATTTCTTCACAGTCATCATCCATTTCTTTGATATCATTTAATGGCTTCAAGAGCTCTACACGTTCATCAGGAGGTGCAGTGTTAATAAATACAACCTGCCGAGAGGACTTTCTCATGGGCAATTGCAGTACAATATACACAGCTTCTTGAGCACTTATTTCAACATTGTTTACAAATTTACTGCCAATATCTCGAACTTGCTGTTTAATAGTAGAATTTCCCTTTCTTGCTTCAGTGCAAGCTTCTCGCAATAGCTCACTCATGCCTTTTTGAGCTTTTGAGATATAATCAACAATATATACTGCACAAGCATACACATCTAGCACATACTGAATATCCATGTTAGCCCTCCATGCCTGAAGGCAAGCAGGGTTGTAGTTGTTAACTCTTAATTCATTTGGAGTTCGTTTTAAGAAAACAGTAGCAGCATTGATTGAGGAACGCACAGCTAGTAAATAGTTTTCCTCTGTGACATTGAGGTCCAAGAGTAACTTGTCAAAAGTAATTTCTTCGCCTTCTTTCATTTCATCTAGATGAAATTTGATTGTTTTCCATGTATCTTTATGCCTTTTGATTTCACTTTGTTGCATGTCTTTATCTAAAGGATAAAGAATCCTTGTTTGTCTCATGGGAGGCTGTGGATAATTGAATCTGCAATCACTTTTAGTATTCTTACGACAAGTATGTGAATGACGGTGAACCTGTCTGTTGACTAAGTGAAGTAGTTCAGGATTGTCAGTAGGTTTGCAGCAGGTTACTATCTTATCAATAAATTCAATCACTTCTTTGTCACTTTGCTCCTGGAATTTTGGTGCACTCTCCACCCAGATTAGCATATGTATATGTGGTGAACCACGTTGCTGATATTCTACCCTGTAAAACCAATCTGATATTTTCCCTAGTGGCTCTGCAGAACTCAAAAGAAAACTACTTAAGAATTTATTGACTTGGTAATCAAAATGTCTGGCACAGGTAACAGGATCACTTTGAATCAATCTACATCTCTCCTCCCAGTTAAGATTGCTAATTTCATTATCAGAATAATCTTTGTGATCCACAAGATTGCCAAGAATTTTAAGAAGGTGAGTCCACTGTGTTTCTGCTGATGAGAAACTGCAAAATAGTGTTGCAGGTCCAAGTTGTCTTATCATGGCAAACAGATCTTTTTTTGCTTTCTCAAAGTATGGAGGTGAACCACGCAATGCTGTAAGAAACTTAAATCCTTCATCAAAGCGAATTAATCGATCTAGTGCACCCATCTGTTTTAATTGGCGTGCATTAAGATTTCTGTTGTTTCCCTTGCATTTTCTAAGTGCAATGGTTGATTTACTAAGAAGTATTTTCATTTGCAACTTTTTTGCTTTAAAGAAAATATTCTCTACACACATAGCTGCTCTTCTGTCTGACCTTCTTAGTTCAGATTTACATATATCACTATAGTGAATGTGCTTGCATAGAGACCGGGGTTGCCCAAGGAATATTCCAGGATATGCTAACTCCTCTGAATATTTATCCCTGAATATACTTAAGGGTATATTGCCTTCTGCTGGTGCAATGTTGAATATATGCTGGCGCTCATTATCTTCTAAAAAGTCAGTGCCTGTTAACATAGTATCAGTAACACCTGCAGGTACATCATCTTCATTTTCGCTTTCATTATCTCTATCATCTATTGTGTTTATTTCAGAGTGACTATTACTGTTCTCGGCACTTTCTGCAGATTGTTCACTATAAAGGCCATTCATATTATGTTGTTGTTCAATTTCTTTGTCATACTGATTGGTCCATTGCGGATTCAAAACAATGCCTTCATCTTTATAAAGACTGCTATTTCTGATCAGCCAATCTGCTGCTTGCATTACTTTATGAGGTCTTACATTTAATGACAATGCAGAACTCTTATATTGAAGCTTTCTTTTTAAATTTACTTTTATTGTAGCAGTCTCACTTAGTAACCGTGGCAACATAGTGACTGTACTTGCTACATCAGCAGGAACATTCACAATATTTCCATGTATTTTTAGTTGTTTTCCTCTAGGTGCTTGCATCAACTTTTGAAAAGCAATTCTTGGGGCTAGTATTCTACATTCTAATTCATTCAAATCAAAAAAGTTTGGTTTTTCTGGAAATGCCAAACCATTAACGACAGAACAGGGTGGAATTTTACTTTTCACTAAATGGCTTTGACATGTTTTGCAAACCCATTCAGCATTACCTGAGTTTCTCCTTTGGTCAAAATATTCATGAATAACAGGATTTATATCTTTCAGGTTTTCTGCTTTTAGAACACTCTGCCTATACCAAAGCTGGTCACAACAAAAACAAGTATAAACAGGACCTTCTGCAGCCATGTCCTGGAACTTTGAGATAGCTGACTCAATAGAAACAAGTTTCTTTTTTGATTTATATTCCCTATGTTTTTCATTGCATTTTGCCTTTTGTTCAGATGTCATTCTAGACCTATAGTTTTTTTGACGTTGATTATGTTTTGCCTTTTGTTCAGGTGATGATATTTTTCCTCTATAAGCTTTTTGGTACTGATTACGTTTTGATTTCTGCTCTGGGGATGCATTGGCTTCTCTGTATTTCCTCTTTAAATATGCACTTTTTGTTTTTTTATTCTTATTGCTGGCATTTGTGTCTTCATTTGACACTGTATTTAAAGCAGAATTCCTTTCATCTTTAGAACTTGAGTTGATTTGGTTTTCTGTCACAGTAGAAGTGTGTTTTCTTTTACGAGCATAGGCAGTTTCAGAAGAATTTTCAAACAAATTTCTTTTTACTTTTTCAGGCAAGTTACTTTCAGTTAACAGTTCTATTGTTGAGACATAGTGCATCTCTCCAATGTGTCCTATATATATAGACCTTGTTGTCTCTGACAAATCTAGCGCTTGAACCAGTGTTAACTCAGCAAAGTTTTCACTTGACTCTATAACATGAATTCTCAAGTTCATAGCTTCTGCTATTGCCTGCATAATAATGTGATCACCCCAAGTTCCTTCCATAGACATATTACATAAATATTGCGACCAAGATGTGTTATCTAGAACTGCACTTTCTATAAATCGCTCAGGATTGTTTTGCAAATACTGAATACCAGCCCTTCTGATTTCTAAATGTCGATTTGCATCATGATATAATTGATGTGCTATGGCTCTAAACAAGCAATTACCCATTCCTCCAACCTCTAGTGCTCTTAGTCCATGTCTACGTAATCTGCAGTTAAACACAGAATTGCGACTTTCTGTACAAATTATTTGTGGAGTTGTTGGACCAGGATTCAACTCAACATCTCCACTGAGCAATATATTTCTTTTTGATGCATTATATTCCATTGTTTGAATGAGACCTCTCTCAAAATAATTACTAAAGAAGCTGTTTTGTTTCTTATCAAAGGTGAGACTCCATTGTTTATAGTTAGAAGCTATGTTGTACAAAACAGATGAAACAGGTATAGATTTTCTAATAGAACGCTTGGTTTTCAGTCTCGATTTTCTCGATTTAAGTGATTTGATCACCCGTTTAAGTGCCACTCTAGATGGTTCCCTATCCCTATTCCTGCACCTCACACGGACATTTGACCGACGACAAGCTCGTATCAGATTACTAACCTCAACACACTTTTCATGGTTTACTGGAATATTTCTATC
>OX393566.1:21255817-21280689 GCA_947652115.1 Blastomussa wellsi | reverse complement strand
AAAAAAGTTAAAAAGACCGAACGTTTTCGGCATTAAGCCGTCTTCAGGGTAATTTGGCCGTCCACATGATTGCGTATTTATGTCTATTAGGTAATTCCCATCTATTAGGCAGTTTCCTTTCACAAACGTAGAATTTTTGAAGGCCTAATGATTCAATAATTCAAACCCAATTTAAACAAACAAATTCATTGCTATGAAGAGAAACTTTTCTCATCGGGAATTACCTAATAGACATAAATACACAATCATGTGGACGGCCAAATTACCCTGAAGACGGCCTAATGCCGAAACCGTTCGGTCTTTTTAACTTTTTTTTAAATTTTAAACGCTGAAGCGTAAAATAAAAACTTTGGCGCACTATTTTCCATATGACGTAAAACTCCGACTATTGGCTCATAGTCGGAGTTTTTTAGCCAATCAAAAAGCTAGAAATGCAATAGTCGGAGCTGAGAATATACTAAATTCCATTATTTCATGGTTTTTTACATGCTTTAGGTTAATTCTTAATTCTTATTCTTAAGGGATTAGAGTTCAGTTTCAGTTGAGTATTGTAAACCCAAAACTAAAGTAATTACTTTAGCAATTGACTCTAAGTAATTACATGTAGCTGACACAAAGCGCGGGAAAACGTACTCGCGCGAGTCACGACTGGTTTTGGTTTCACTTATGATTGGTTGAAAAAGTGGTGCGAGAGTTTTATAATGAAACTACTGAGAAAATCATTTAACGAGGAAAAAACTATTTTAACAAAGCAGTGTGCGATATAAATAGCCAGCAGAAGACAGAGCTGCGATTTGCAATCAGTTGTGAGACAAACTTGACTCGAGTTCCCGACACAAAATCAAGAGCAAAAATTCCTTCTGGATCCAGGGTAAAGTCACATACATTCGTCTTAAGGGATACTTTCTTTAATAAAAATGTAGCTACTGTATGTCGCTGCTGCAAGCTGGATTAATACTAGACGAACAAACTTTACATAAACAAAGGCTTACACTGTCCTCACACCAGCTGCATTCTGGGTGGCCTACGATACATTCTGCGCATGTCTTGTAGATTCTGCAGTCAGGCGCAGTAGACCCTGTTAAAAATACGTGGCAAACTTTTAATCGAAAAGAGCAAACTATCTCTTATGTTTCGAGCGTTAAAGAAAGGGTTTTCTTTTTTAATATTTTTAAAGCTCCCTTTGCCGACAAGAAGTGGGTGGTTCAGTAAATATTAGGATACTGAAAGGAAAAATTAAATATAGAAATATACAATAAACAATAAATATATTAGTTCCATGGATACCGGTATTTGTAAAATGGAGAATTTACAGAGATACATTTCAGAGATACTACTCACCTACACACTGAAAGCCACATAAAAGTAAAAGAAGGAAAAATCTTGCGACTTTTGTCATCTTATGAGGAGTATTGTCTACAGAGCAGAGATATAAAGATAAGCGACGTTAGCAGGTGGTAACCAAAATGAGATGCCATCGCGATCGAATATAGCTCAACACATGTCAGGGCTCCCATAACTACTTATCTTAAGCATCTTGGCATCTTTTTCAGTCAAACCTCACTGTTAGCGACTACTCTATCCCAAATACCAAGATTTTATTTTGTCAAATGGCTATAGTTGGAACCCATCGTACGCATCCCGGCTTTCAATAGGCAGGGGCGGATCCAGGAATGTTTGATAGGGAGTGGGGGAGGGGGGGTTCAATACATAGACCGCATTGTATTGTATTGTATACATGTACATCATCATCATCATCATTATTTAAAGGCGGTAAAATACACCAGGCAATAATAACTTGATATAAAAGCTACAACTTATTATGAAAAACTACGTATACAGATTAATCTTCTATAATTTAAAATATGACTAACTATTAAAGAAAGTAATTAGCAATTAATTAGCAATCGTCGGAAATTATTCTCTCTCGTCGGTACTTACTCTAATAGGCACGATTCAGAATACATTTGAGTTCGTCAACACGAAAACGTAAACCACCTAAATAAGCTAATTCCATAAAAAACCTCTGAAAGTCAAGTAATTTTCTGATAAAGACTTGCAGATATTCTAAGTAGAACGTTTTTAGGCAACAAATACAGTTTATAATGGGCATCACCAGTCGCGAAGCTCCGTGATTCAAGCTAGTAAAATCGGTCTTATAAGTATTTCTCTCAACTGAACTCCAAACCAAGAGAGCATTTCCTGTCAAAGCTTTCGCTCCATCCAAAAAGCCATTAAATTCTGCCATTATAATTTGGGCGTAAACAACAGCGTTGTCCTCCATAAAGTTCACACCAGCAGCCCTCGAGCTTTAAGATGTTGCGCAGTTGTTTAAAGCGAAGCAGTTAGAAAACGACACTCCTATAAGTCTTGTTTAGACTGCAGTTCTCTAGCTCCAGTTGCAAAGAGTTCAGTATGACAATTGTCGTTCAAAACACCACTCAAATGGCGGCGCTAATCGAGCCAGAGCAGCACAATGCACAAGAGCTTGTCATACTGTACTTTTCAAAGCGGCATTTTCAATTTCCAACGATAATCTGCCTGAAAGATAGCTGAAAAGAGGCCTGTTGTAGGTCTGTTCCTTGTCAAAGTTCAAGCGTTTTATAGTTTGTCCGTATTTTAAATAAACGGCTTGACCACGAGCTTCTTGGCAAACTTGGAAAACTGGAAAAATACTCTGATTTGTCCCACAATGTTGAAAGTTGTGACAAGCTGGCTGTACGCATGAATAATTGTACGATTGATCTTGTCTGTCTTTCTGGTTTGCTTGTTTTAAATGTCGGCTTTTTATCAAGTCAAGGATCAAGTCTTTAATGTTTAAACGTTAAAAATAGAATTCAAGATGCCGGTTTTTCAGTGGAGCGCGGAAGAAATTTAGTGGTAAACAATAAATACAATAGAGCGCTTTTTTCTCGCTACTATCGGTCCTATAGTTACCCCTTGATGTTCTTAAACTAACATTTGTTTTAAGAACATCAAATTTCCGCGGGGCAGATGTCAACCGATAGGGCCGATTGCCACTGGTCTTAATTAAGCACGTGACGAGATAGTGTTCATCCGCGGAGGGCACTCAGCGCATAGTGCTAGGAAAATACCCGGATGGATAGTGCCCGTCAATGATTTTTTTTTGTAAACAAGCGGGCTTTCGTTTAAAAAAAACGTTCGAACGCTATTTGATTGATCATTTCATTGTACATTTCGGCTTGCAGCAAAAAGCTAGTTTGTGAATGCGCGCGCGGAAGAAAACTATTGGTGAACAATAAAGACAATAGAGTGTTTCTGTCTCAGAACTTGGAAATTTGATGCATATTTGTCCTCGAAGCTTCTATTCTCGGGAAAATATTCCTTTTAAGAACATCAAATTTCCGCGGAGCAACTGTCAGCCGATAGTTCCTCGACAGAAATACTCTATTGTTTAAACAGGGTCCGTCCAAAGAAAATACCCGGATGGACATTGTCCGTCCGTGAAATCTGTTGGAATCTAGCGGCTATGTTTAAAGCATTTCCTGTCTGGTTTGGATTTAGTTGGTTTCTTATCAAGTTTTAATTCGTTTGCTTCAAGTCTTTGGTCCTAAAAGTTATAAAACAAAATAATTCAAAAGGCTCGCTTTTTAATGGGCGCGTGCGAAAGAAAATTTAGTGGTGCACAATAAAGACAATGGAGTGTTTCTGTCTCGGAACTATCGGTCTGATAGTTGCCCCCTGGAAATTTGATGTTCTTAAAACTATGCAGCATATTTGCCCTCGAAGCTTCACTTTTCGGGCTACTTTATTTGTCCCTTTATTTGTTATAAGAACATCAAATTTGCGCGGGGCAACTATCAGCTGATATTTCCTCGACAGGAACACTCTTTTGTTGTCCTCCTCCCCGGGGGAGAGGAAAGGAATTCGTTATGTGAGGTCTTGTCGTTAGACCGCTGAAAGCAAAGCGGAGTAAGTAAAAAGACATCTTGAACAAAAGGATTGTTAAAAAAGACGATTTCTGTGTTCGCGCGTGGGGTCGCACGCAAAGATTTCAAGCAATGTATCGAAGTTGACATTTGCTATGGTTCCTCTCGACTGCGATCATGCATCAACACGAACCATTCTGTAGCGGTATCATCATTATTCCATGATTCAAGCAAATCATTCGTTTGGCCTTTGCGTGGATTGTGTCGACTGGTACGGCTCGCCAGCGAACGGCGGGAATTAAGGCACTAATGTACTAAAAAGGAGACATAAACAAATGTTCGACGGTGCCAGTGTTAAGTGTCATAGAAATAAGTGCTATGATTTGTTTAGATGCATTGAATACACGAAAAGATCGCCATTAGTTTATCTGCAATGTTACAAGACCTTACAACAGTCGCCGCATTAAAAAATGCCGCATCGAGTTTAGAAAAAAGTCTGTGCAATAAATTAAAACAACGACGCGCAAAATTCTAAAGACATAATTGATCTTGAAACCTTGATTGTTTATACCTGTATTGGAAATCATGAAGTATTTGATTCCTTAATTTAACAAGGTCAGAAAGCTTTTGTCACCGTTAAGTAGGGGGGGGGGGGGATGTGGTTTCACTTGATCAAAAACTCCTCGCTTGTAGGAATATTGACAGTTGGGATAGCAAAACATGTTGTCTTGAAGTCTGGGATAATATTTATTCTTATTGCATACAAAAACAACATGAAATTGCCAAGAACGGCGGAGTATCTATGATTTAGATGGGCGGAATCCAAACCACCATTTTAGCTTTTAATTATTTGTAACAGTACGGAAGTTAAAAACACTTGTCGTAATTGAATCAATGTCCTTATTATACAGCAGGCCTTTAAACGCCCTCAAGAATAAGACGCACCGCGGCCTGGTCCAAGAAATCAAAACATTTCCACCGAATTGTTTTGGGGTCAAAAGTGGACGATTTTTACTGATGGTTCCACGTACTTCGAAACAATTCAAGGTATTTAGGATATCTCTCAAGACATCTTTTACCAAATTTAAATTATAAATCGCATATTAGTAAGGAAAAGGGCTGTTTCCTAAAAGGAAATCAACCAAGCAACTTATTATTGAAAATGAATACAAACACGTTACCCATGTTGCTATGGCTACATAACAGTTACGTTAACACCCTGCCCTCTGAAACGCGATCTGACGCCGAAATAAACGATGTTAGCATGAGTTTCTTTCAGTAAATCTTCAGTGAATTTCGCCAGATCTTCAGCTACTTAGCACAGCTTAGCTGTCTGGGAATTAGCTAAACTGTTAAAAGTAGTTCTTAGCCAACTTGCCTGTAGTTATTGACAGCAAATCCGCTCTTCAGCTCCAGGACTCCTGGGATGAAACTGTCAAAATCAAGTTTAGAAGTGAGCGATCTACGAACGTTCAAAACACAACAGCGACGCTAAAATAATTCACCTTTTCAAAGAGAAATTGTAAGGTACTGAAGACGGAAAAATATCGCAAAACAATCGCTCGCGTCTTATGGACTCTTCAGGCAGTACATCTACATAACCCAAACAGCGTCTTATCAACTGCGTAATCTGATATGTATTAGGCCAAATGCCTCACCGAAAATCGACTTTGATTCATATCAAATCAGGCACGACTATCTCAACACTTTAGCTGTGTTGATTTACATTTTACGAGTCAGAGTTATGCTATCTTGTGGCTAAGATCATGGGCAACGGATCTTCTGTCTGACCTTTATATCCTTTGTGAAGCAGTCTGGAAAGCAGTTGTTTTACTATATCACGCATTACACCTTAAAAAAATTAAACGCTTCTCATATGATATCTTTCATTAGCTTTGTGTTTTTGCACATTTTGGAGTCAATGGTCGCTTTGAAAACCTCTGTCCAATTATCTTTGTGCATTGAGAGATCTTTACTCCATCTTTCAGGACCAGCGTGGGGAGACTAATGCTTTTTGTTTAAATTTTAACGATCGTAGACCCTTGACACCGTGAATAGCAGAGATTCATCGTGGTATTGTGATGAGCTCTGATCCATAATTTGAGCCTTATCCTTTAGCTTCCTCGGGGCGGCACTTAAATTTTGAAAGAACTGGAGAAAGTTGGTTTTAATTCGGTATTTTGAAAGAAATTAATTATCATTATAATTATCATTATTATTATTATTATTATTATTATTATTATTATTATTATTATTATCATTATTGAGAAATAAAACTCGAATCTTACATGCATCCATGTGGAACTTATTACAATATTTATTATTATCATTATTATTATTATTATTATTATTATTATTATTATTTAATAGTCACTATTTACTTAATACAAAAAACATAACTAACATTACATATAACCTACACTTCTATACTTCGGCTAATTACAATTTTTACATTGGCAATAACTATCCCTGTGAAATTTTTATTATTTGTTTGGAGGAGCACTTTAAAGTATATTCGACAGCTATTAATTCATAATGTGTTCGACTTTGTAATTAATGGAAATTTTGTTTATGAATTCCGATATAAGAAGTCTATTGTTGTTCAGGTTACTAGAGTACAAATAATATTTCGTGAAAAGGAGGGTGTAATTTAATTTTTTCCCTATTAACCTTTGGTCAATCGTAGCTTTAAAAGTTGCGAAAAGAATTTCTTTTGTGTTCGGACTGAAAAAGGTGACATTAGATGCGTCAAACCAGTCAATCATTTGACCTAGAAAGGTTCTTGTTGACATAAAGTTTATGAAAGTGTGATCGATGGAATCGTATTCACCACAATAGATGCAGACATCGTCTGTGTTTTAATCCCGTATTAGAATAATTCAATCCCATTAATTAATTTATATTGAAATTCCTTTAGCTTAATGTTTTTGCACACTTTGGAGTCAATGGGCGCTTTAAAATCCTCTGTCCAATTTTCTTTGTGCATTGAGAGATCTTTTCTCCACCTTTCAGGACCAGTACGGGGAGACTGATGCTTTTTTGCTCAAAATTAAACGACAGTAGTCCCTTGCACGACATTAGCTTCCCCAGATATATTTAATTTGAGTATTTGGAGTGAGTGTGAAAAGCAGAGATTCACCGTGGTATTGTGATAGTCCATAATCCCCCTGATAATCTGAGCCTTATCCTTAAGATGCCTCGGGGTTGCAAAGTTCATTTTAATTTGGTATTTTCAAAGAAATTCTTCATTGTTATTCTTACCCTTATCATTATCATTATTATTTGTTGAGGCTCAACAATGGTCGTTGATAATAAATCCAATCCACAGCTTCGATTGCGCAAGACCATGATGCTTTGGTAGCCTTTTACTTTTCTAACACACGTGATGAATCGCTTGTGTACAGTACGCTAGAGTTGTGAGTCATTTCATCATACGGTAAGCTGTTAGATCGTTTTGTATCGAATCTCGTTTCGCAAGATTATTTTTGTTATGTTTCGTAGGTTATTACGGCTTATTTAATATGAGATTGTAATCCAGATGAAAGTCGACATCGGTTGTTGCGTTTGTGACATGTTTATGAAGTCTGTTCTTGTATGTGTGTTACTTAACCGCTTTACATGTCAGGCCCGGACATAACTATTATTATTATTTCCGCTGTTAACTGGGTAATTTGCCAAGTACACATTGGCAACATCAGTTTTTGACATAATGGGTAAGCGCCATGTAGAAAATTTCGGTTGCGTTTAGAGGGGCTAATTCCTACTGAATTTTTGCCTTCGTTCGAAGGATACCTCTATTATGATTAAGCTCAATTATGATTAACTCGAAAGGGATGCCTGTAGTAAACTGGAGCCGGATATAAATGGTAAGACTGAGAATAAGGCTAACAGTTTTTCAAGCTGTGAATTTGCCGTACCATCTGGTGTGGAAATAAACCAGTCCACCGTTTTCGTTGGTGCAAACTTAATAAGGCTAACAGTTTATTTGCCGTACCATCTGGTCTGGAAGTAAACCAGTCCACCGTTTTCGTTGGTGCAAACTTAATAAGGCTAACAGTTTTTCAAGCTGTGAATTTGCCGTACCATCTGGTCTGGAAGTAAACCAGTCCGCCGTTTTCGTTGGTGCAAACTTTGGGTCGCCCAAAAATTTTACGGAGCCCCAAGTTGACTAAGGGTGCGTTTCTTTAAAAAAAATATCCAAGATTGGATACATAAATCCGAAAACGGATTATGCGTTTCTTTATTAAACAGATTAATCCAACGGATCACTCAGATCATGGTGCATCAAAAGAACCAAAAAATCCTTGCCCAGAGCTAGAGTGGATTCTTCGGTTCCTACAAATCATGGATGCTAAAAATCAGTCCTAAGCAGACGAAAGTAATGATCTTTCTAAAACGCTCAAAGAAATCAGTTGACATTAATTTTAAAGTAGACACCGAACCTGTTGAAATTGTTCAGGAATACACCTATTTAGGCACTTTTTTACTCTTGCACTGGATCACTAAAACGAAAAAGCCATGCACGCTCTCTCTAACATCCAAAAACACACACTCATTAGAAGACTTACAAACACCGCATCTCAGATCTTCGACACAATGATATTGTCGATCCTAAGCTATAACCTGAGTGAGATATGGGGCATGTACACTAAGCAGGATTTTAAAACATGCGATAATTCCCCAATAGAAAAAATATATCTAAAGTTTTGCAAACGCTACTAAGAGGTAAAACAATAAAGCTTCTATTAAACGTGGCATGTAGGGCTGAGTTAGGGCGATATCCAATACTTATTACAATTATTATATGTAATAGGACTACATGCTATCCAAATAAAAAATAATTGGATGAGAAAAATTCCGAGGACTGCGAAATTGGACGAGGCCGTAGGCCTCGTCCAATTTGGCAGTTGGAGGAATTTTTTTAATCCAATTATTTCCAAATTGGACTAGCGTGTAGTCCTGTTACGTGTTAATTATATAGCATCCAAAAATATATGAACATAGCAAATGGTTCGCCCTCCAAACCAGTTTTTCTTGACAATTGATTGTTTTATGGAAGGTATCCAGATTTTTCTTAAATTGGACAGTTTGAGCAAAAACTGTCCAATTTATTTTAAATTTCGACAGTTGGTAAAAATTAATAAAAAATGCATCTGTTTACAATAATGGATTTTGGTGTAGCTAGATAATTAACCAAAAAATTATGAAATATTTTGTTTACCTTAGCAATAAGGAGAATGACTCTACAGTCAAGCAATCTTTTTTGATGACAAAACATTTACATGCCATTAATAACTCCAACTATTCCAACTATATGAGCATGTTAGAAAAATACCATTCATCTGATCTAAACCCTGAAAATTTAAGCAATGATATAATAAGGCAAATTGAAAAACTAATATGAGAAACAAGAATATATCTTTCTGGCAACACAACATTGAACACTCAACTAGTTAGAGTTCTATAAAGTTTTCAAAAATGAATACTCTTCGTCTGATTATTTAACTCATTTAGGTATTCGCCTTCAATAGAGCTCATACATATTTAACTGAGATACTATGTGCGCTCTCATTGGTTGGTAGGTGTGTTTAGATGAGAGTATGTAAACATGGTTGTGAGGTTTTAGTTACGTGCGTATTTTTAAGAAAGATTTTATAAAGGCAATAGAGGACGTTTACCGGTGTTTACATAGCCTCATCTAAACAATCGGGGGTTTGGGAGAATTCTCGAAAGTTGTGCAAACCAGAGATGTAGTGGAGGGTTTGGATAACTGACTCGAATTCTCCCAAAACCCCTCGTGTTTAGATGATCGATGAGGCTATGTAAACACGGAAAATCTGAGTCAAGCCAAATGATGACATGAATTCCTATTGAAACAGGCAGAAAGCGGCAGTATTTGTGGGAAACGAGAAGGCTAGACAATGCTGGTGCTCAGCTCACTGAATCACTACGGCTGGATCACTGAATAGTAGAAAGAAGATGGACGAATTAAAACAACGCTTTTCTAATTAAGCTTCTTCTTGTATTAGTTCAAAACACCGTGGCTACCCCATCAGTCGGACGCATCAAAACAGGAATGTGCTTGGGGTGGGGGCGTTCTCCCCTATATGGGCTATTTAGAGACGTGTCGCTGTATAGGGTATTGTTATTGACCTCTGCGTCCCGAGCAGGAGTATATGTCCAAGGGAGTATATGTCCAATCAGGTTCAGGAGTCGTCAGTATTTATTTAGCTGGTTATCAGTGAATAATTAGACAATTTTCTCGCTATAATGTGAAAATCGTTTTTCTTTGTCCTAAACAGTGTGCGGATCCAGGTTTTTAGGAGAGGGGGTTCGATGAAAGGCGGCGCCCCAGTAGGCCGGGGGTCCGAGGGCATCCTCCCCAGTAAAACGTTGAAATTTCAAGTCCTCGAATACGCGATTTCCGCCATTCGGAGGCAAAGTCAACGTGTTTTAATATCTCATTTTTTTAAAGTTGAAATGACATTCTTGGCAATTATCTTTTGGACATCTCAAAGGAACTGAAAACTCCAGGGTTCGTCAAAAAATGAATCGATGCTTTCTAATTCGCCGCTGTTACTTACTGCGTTCACCGCTAGTTGTTAAGGACTGAATTTCCGTGACTGGACTGGCAATAACTGACAATTGTAGCCAGACAAAATGTCATTTGGCGCGATGCTTTGCAGAAGAATGAAAAAAGAGACAACTAAAGAGCTACATTCACAGTGAACCAAAAATTTAATTGTCTTTTTTATGGAGAAAACGTTTTAGCTTTATTGAGCATCAGAGGCTTAACCTCATTAACTTGCATTTAAGATTGACTGTATTTGTTTAATATTTTTACAATTTTTTGACGTTAGCTGTTTTAATTTAGGGAGTTCGATTGAGCCCCCCCGAACCCCCCGTAGATCCGCCCCAGGATGTTTAACGTTACTTCTGTCCTAAACAAAGTCAGGGTTTCAAACCCCCCAGCAACACCCATATACCCAATAAGGGTCGAGTGCTTCCCCCCGGGAATGTATGATAATAAAAACTTACTTGACTGAGCTCAGTGAAACTTATCCTCTGTATGCAACACTGAAAAAAATTACAACCCAACGAGACCTCATTCCAGTTTGTTTGAAAGAAATTCAACAGACGCATTCATTTTTGGAATATCAACATTTTTGGAATAGCGCGTGTCATTTAGGTCCTATTTAGCCGGGGAAAGCTGGTTAAAAGCATTGTGTGAAAAGTCGACAAGATGACGGAAGAGTTCTACAAGCTTATGCTGTGATGATCCCTCTATCGCTGCCTTTGGTTGTTTTTGTTGCGAGTTTTACAAATACTGAACGCAATGAAGTGAGCAACGGCCAGTCAACAGTTCATCAAAGTTCAATATAAATAAAGTCTTCTACACAAGTAAAACAGAAAAACTTGATCTCACTTACCCCAGCTGCTTTCGCCGCTTAATTCTCAATCGTTCAATTCCATCAGAATATCATTGTAGCGTTAACGAATTAACACTATGCGTTGTATTTAATCTCGGGTTTAATCAGCTACCCCGAAAGTATCTTGGACGCGGCTTTATCATTTAGCTCTCCCGTTTGTACACAATCTTTTTTGTTGATGGTCGTGACGTCACTTCCTTTTCTTATCACAGTTGATTGCTAAGAATTTTAAGAACGGAGCGTGTCAGTACAGTACACATCTGCTGACAGGTCCGGCAAAATGGTTGACAGTTTTTCATTCAACGGGCAAAACACTTGGACAACACTCGTTTTAACTTGCGATAACAGACTGAAGAGAGTCTTGTATTCGATGTGACTTGGAAAATTGATTGCTGTAGTCTGATCGAAAAGACTGAAATAACGACTCGATTTACCCCAAATTAACCCGGGTATAACCAATTTGACCCGGGTTAGACTTCGGTCCGGTGCCATATGTTGGTTGAGTTTGTTGTTGGTTCTTTTCTCGCTGGGAGGGTTTTTCTACGGGTTCTACGGTTCCCCTCTCTCTTCAAAAACCAACATTTCTGAATTACAAATTGTCTATGGCTCCTTGAAATGATTTCCATCGCGCAGGACCTTTGTTCTTTTTTGTAGCCTTTTCGTCGTGGATATTGAATCACAGGAAATGACCCTGACAAAACGTGATTTTCTCTTTTGAGTCGTGACAGAAGGGGCGTTTCAAAACTGTCTTCCAAGAAGATGGAACATTTATACAGTAAAACGACAACCAAGAAATGGTTCCATCATTCCCCAATAACCCTGATAACTTTAATTACGACAAATATATTCTAAAATTGTTTGGGAAGTAGCCCATAAATTCGTCGCTTTCTTTTAAGGCTTTTCATGTTATGTTCGCCATTATTTTTATCTCTTTCTGCTCTTTTCCAGGGCTGAGGCCGACTAGCAGAAATGCTAGGAAGCTAAAGGCTTCCTGGTGACTTGTATGGCACCTCCTGAAATGTTTAGCCTAAAATTTTCATGTTTGTCAATTACAATCCTTTTCAGTTATACAATCTTCCTCATTCAAAGCCATCCTTGTCTCTTCTCGGTTTATTGGTACTTCTCTGGCGTTCTTTTACCTCAGGGTTAAACTCTTATTCAAAGTTTCTTTTTAATTTGAAGGTAATTTAATATACCACCAAAGATGATTTCATTCATGTTGACCAAGTTCATTGTAATCCTTTTCAATCTTCATTTTGACCATTTTTCATTTTCGTTTTTGACCATTTGTAGGTTGTAAGGGTTTTCTTGTACCAATTGCATTTGTTGCCACAGGACAACACAAAGCCATTACTGACTGAATGGGAACTGTAATTGGTTAAATGAATTTACCGGGGAAGGCAATTCCGAAGGTTGCTTAATATGAAAGCTTTAGGGAGTGGTGAAATAAAAATATTCAGCATAAATCGACAACTTTTTGTGTCTAAATTATACTAAATTAAATTAATAGCGATATTAAAGAGGAAGCCACATCAGGCTGGTTTCCATGCGGGTCCTCTGTGTAGGTCGAATTGGAATTTAAAGCTGTTGGTTTTTGAGGAGGGTGGAAAACCGGAAAATCTTGAAAAACCCCTCGGACCGGGATGACAACCTACAGCAAACTCACCCCCATATATATATGGCACCGGGCCGTAATCGACCCGGGCCGCATTGGTGGGAGACGAGCACTCATCGTTGTTCCCGTCTTCCTGACATTCTTCACATGACTAGTACCTTTGCTGTGTCAAAAGTTCCACTACACACAGCTATCACTGTTATCCCAATTTTTAAGTCCCCAATTCTAACGGCGATTTGAGTCCGTTAACGTTTATAATTCCTCGCTAGCCGTTTAGCCCACTATACTTCTTACTCGAAGTTTAGACAATTGCGAATTTTTTTTAAGAAATTTTGTTTATAAAATGAGACAATTTTTTTATTAATGGTTAAAATTTTTTTGCATATAATGAAAATAAATTTACTATTTTTTTTAATAATATAAACACCCCGTCTTACTTATTTACTTTTCTGGCTAACCAGATCTAGAAACATCCCATTACGCCAGATACAGACTTCATTGTCTCGCGCGGCTCTTTATTCACTTTTTCGTTTCTTCAACAGCCTTATCTGGAAGCCGCTTCTGCCTTTTCATTCAAATTGCGACTTGCACCTTGCTCGGCATTAAAAATTTACTGATTCTTGAGTACACATCATCCCACCAGCTCCCTAGCATTTCAAACCCATCATTATAATTTCACATTGGTTCCTGAACTTTCTGTCGCTGTTGGTTGTGTTCATGATCAAGATAAAAGTAAATTTGCAAGGACCACCGTGACAAAATATCTCAAAGTTTTTGTACTTAATTTCGCGACTTTATCGAGACATAGGGTTTTTCGCAGGGTTTTATTATCGCGGTTTCAACAGACACAAATGTAAAACGGGCATTCTATTTCGCGATTCAAGCGTTCCCAATTTCACTTTATTTTTTCAAAAAGTCTAAACTTTTCAAAATTTCTAGATAAACTGGAACAAGATTCTACTCCACATGTGAAAGCCTTGCAAATTATAGTTATTTCACAACAGAAGATACAAAATGGAACTTACCAGTAAAACCAGTTATAACATGTGTATTTGATTCATATCCTGTATGTGTTAATCTTTTTTTCTGTGATTTGAATTTTCTATATGGGTGTTTAAATTTCGCGAGTACTTTTACTCACGGGTCTTTAATTTCGCGATTTATTTACAATCGCGAAAAACGCGAAATTAAAAACCCGCGAAACTTATAAGTACCAATAAGGTAGAAATACTCTCTTTACCAGTATGTGGTATTTTAAAGGCCTGGTATCAAAATTAAAAAACTGTTAGTGCATAAAAGTATGTATATTCATAATCTCCAGGCCGAGAGCTTTCCAGTGATATACTACGCGGGATGTTGGCAGAACACGAGAAGAATGTGTAAATCACGAGTGATTTACGAATTCTTCGAGTGTTTTTCCAACATCCCAAGTGGTTTATCAGCCTATAATCCATAGAAATTTGTGGTCTGTTGCTGTTATATAATAATTCAGAAGACGCGCGATTTTCCCGTGAGTTTACTGGCACAATAAACCATGGCTGATTGACCAATCAGAGCGCGCGCATCAAAACTAGAGATGTTACAGTTGATGAAAAAGGGCATTTTTCAGGTAAAACCGCGCCAAACAAACAACAAGAGCGCGGAAATGGCACTGAAAACCGTTGAAATCCACTCTTCTCAACGAGATTCAAGCCTTCGTCGAGCAGTTTTTCAGTCGCCCTTCCGAGTCTCAATCAGCCGGCGCAATTGAAGAAGTATTTTTTCAGTGGCAACTCTCATGACAAAACAGTGACAACTCTCATGACAAAACATATACTGAACTACTTTGCCAGCCAGCAACATTTGCGCAGGGTTACAGATAAAGTGAGCAACAGACTCGTTGGGTGCCTCTGGAGATTGCAGAAAGAGCAAAAGGATACCTGAGCAAAGGGGTTGGTTAGGCTCGTTTTTCGCCTCGCTCTCGAGGCCACTCTTGTGCAGCTGGTAATACCTTAGCGCTTCACATGCATACCTAAAACCCCTCGTCGTGGCGATGCAGACTGAAAGAAAAAGGAAAGTTTGACGACCAAAGATCACGTTAGAGGCACTATGGAAAATGAGTACAGACATGAAGGGTGGACCATATGAGCGAAAAACCGCTGTTTTTCTTTCGCATCTACTATCCGAACGCCTGGAGCAGGCTTGAGGAGTTCAGAAGCTTATTGGCCTCATGGCGTCCCTCAATTGCCACTTGTGAGAGCTTCTGGAAATAAAATCTTCTGTTCTGTTCATAAGTTTAGAACATTTTTATTCTGAGAACTAGGCCAGGACTTGGTATGAACATATTGTATTGCATCACCGTGAGTGGGAGACTGTACGTAAGGGTTCCTTTCTTTGGGATAATCTAGATCACGATCAGTGATCCGAGATCTCTCGGATCATGGTGCATCAAAGGCGACGGCGAATCCACTCTGAGCAAAGATTCGCCGGTTCCTTTGATGCACCATGATCTGAGTGATCTCGGATCACTGATCCTGATCCGGATCATCCCAAAGGAACGCACCCTTAGACTCAGGATAAAATTTTAAATGATCGAAGCTGTCATATTTGTTAATCCAGAGAGATGGAAAAAATTACTCTTTACACACCGTCACTGCGGCTTCAAATTTATAAAAGTCAAGAACATTTACAATTTTGAAGTTTAAAATTTATTTTCCTAGTCAACGTATACAAAACCTATAAATGGGTCCCACTGAGATTAATTTCTAAGAGGTGGATGGATAACTTTATTTCAACTCGGGTTGATGAGGCCGATTAGGCCTCTAGCAAAATTATGCTAATTTACCGAGAAAATAATATTGAACCATAAGAAAATAAAATTAAAACATTACAAAATATGTAATAGTATATATTAACTAAGTTTAGTTTACATTTGTAAATTTACAATACGGATCAAGCCGTAGACTTAAAATTATCAAGTGACTTCACAGAACGCAGTGTATCCGGAAGTGAATTCCAAGCTTTTGAAGCAGTCAGTCGGCCATGGACTTGGTGCCATGACGGGTGGTGTTAAAATTAGGGATGACAAGCTTGTTAGTACCTTTTAGATTCTTAATGTTCTCACGAATGCTAAACAAGTCTCTTAAATATGTAGGAAGAAGGTTATTAACAGCATTAAAAGTTAAGATTATTAACTATATCTTGTATACGTCTATCAGTGAGAGTGTGGCCAGTATTCGTTCAGTTAATTCCCCAACATTTATAGGCGATCGGTCACTATAAATGTACCTTAGAGCTCTCTCATTTAGTTTATCGAGCTTTTGACTATCAGACCTCCGACAATTAGGACATAATGAATGAATTATACAAGCACAATTTTATCGAAGAAGAGAGCATCTTTTTAAACCTACATAAAATCGAATAATTAAAACATTTAGTTGCTTTCCTACTTTCTCGGTGATCTTAGTTATATGTTCGTCAAAGTGTAGAGAGTTATCAATAACGACACCCAAAAGTTCAAGGTGATCAACACATGGAATTTGTACATCATTAATGGTGAAGTTCGTGTTAAGGATGCGATTGTTCGATAGGACTTGACATTTAGTAGGATTGAGTTCAACCTTATTGTCACCAAACAAGCGAGCTCTTCGAATAAACGAATATCTTCTAATAAACACCTCCGTCGAATAAACGCCTCCCTCGAATAAACGCCTCCCAGCCTCCAATAAACGCCGCCCTCGAATAAACGCCGCCGGGACAAGCAAGAATATCATTAAACGCCGCCCTCGAATAAACGCCGCCCTCAAATAAACGCCGCAATCTGAAAGTCTAACACTTACTAATCTAGCCAATATATAAAAGACAGTGGACAGTTCAATTTTCACATATAATCGTATAAATTGAAGACATTGGGGGTTGATTGTATTGGTTAAATTGACGTTTACAGTTGTTGTTACAAGGTTTGCAATAAACGCCTCCCTCGAATAAACGCCGCATCTTAAGTGCCCAAAATTCAATAAACGCCGCGGCGTTTATTCGAATAATTACGGTATTATCAGCATAGTTTGACAATTTCGCTCTCTTGATCACATAAAAAAGGTTATTGAGAAAAATATTGAAAAACAGTGGACCTATTGCTGATCCCTGAGGCATGCCTTTGGAGATAGGAAGCACATCCGAAGTGAAGTCTTAACCACATGTGACCAAAGCGTACAATAACAGTTTGTATGAGAGTTTGTATGGATTTATGATTTAGCTGAAATATATCTTTTCCCCCTGTAACAACGTTTAAAACCTTACCTGGAATCCATTTTCATGAGCCTTTCTAGAACCTTTGAAAGTCATATGCGCGATTTTCATTTCAACGGTCTCTTCTCAAAGGTTCTAGAAAGACTCCAGGTAAGGTTTTGAACTTTATTGCAGCTTTTCAAAGAGAAAAAAAGATATATATATATTTTTTTCAGCTAAATTATAAATCCATACAAACTCTCATACAAACTCTGATAGTACCCTTTGGCCACGCTGAGTTCTGCCACGAAGGTAATCGTCTAAAAGAACCAGGATGGAAGAAGAGATGCCATAAGCGGCCAGGTAAGACAAACAACTGAGTTTTACGTTTTTTGGAGGGCCTATGGAAGAGATGTACTTTTTCATGCATTGGGAAAAAAATTATATTTTTGGTCTATTTTGTACAGGTGAAATTTTAATATATCCCAACAAAGTGCGACTGTGTTTAATTATCAACTCAGCAAGCATAATTTTGATTGGTTAAGATTACGCGCCATTGTCACACGCGGCATTTTGATTGGTCCGGAAACAACAATATTTTCTATTGAGAAATTGACGTTGCTTTGCAAATTTCTTGAGCAAACTTGAGGCGCTAATTGCGAAAATGCTGGTCGAAAAACTTCTTGTTTAGCTCATTTTGAGGCTGGCAGATCGCGAAGACAGTGGGTAGATGTCGTCGATAAATTTGTGGTAAGTTGTAGGTGTTTGTATACGTTTTTGTGTTAACCATAACAGGCTAATTTGGAGATCATTTGTGGAAAGTTTTGCGGGTGACCATGTTTATTCCGCTCGCTTCAGAAACTGATATTCGCGCTGGAGGTGTTTTAATCCTTTTGATTCTAGCAGTCTTCTTTGGCTACTAGAATGATATTCCCATGCATTTAGCTAGACTTATTTAAATGGTGCCTGCGAAGAGAACTTTTGTAATTCCATTTTCAACAGCACACGAGTTTGAACCGGTCTCCCGATGATCGGGCCTTCACGTAAGTTTATGAAAACCACAACAATTACACGAAAATGTCAAGCATAGAGGGTAGCTAGGATTATAATTATAAACAACGATTTTTACACTGCTACAGCTCCACTTAGAAAGGTCACTAAATACGTGTATTTTGGTTGAATCATTTGCAATCACAAAACAAGAGAACGTAAAAGACCAAACGAGATTCTAGGTCATTTCCTGTGTAGGTTTTGACGTATTTCCTTTCGGTTGTGAAGATCGTGCACCTTGTTCATGAAGCAGAACTTTACGACAGCGAATTATCACAGCTGTATCCAACTCACGTAGACGGTAAGTTTGTCTAAAAACGTTATAAACTTCATCAAATTCTTAGCGTTCTTAGAGGAAATACGATCTCGCCAGGATAGATACGGGGTACATGACATGTCGACGTGTCTTCTTCCGTTCGAGTTTGTTTACCTGAGTTGAAAATATTAGAAAACCAGCGATCGATTTCTAAAATTTTACTCGTTACCCAATCTTACAAATTGTAAAGCTAAATCAGCACTGGAAATTGATAAATGTAAATTCCTAAAAGACTAGTTCCGTAAATGTTTATGTTGCCGGGCACTTGAAATATTCTGTCGACAAGAAACCATGCTCCGCCAGTCATACTTTGCGTATGATTTTTATCGCCAACAGGTACAAGTCTACGGTTCCGCGGCCATGGAAAGGACAAACTTAAATTTCCACTAAATCCAGAATGCCTGTAGAGGACAAACGAGATAAAGGACAAACATCTGCGGTATACAGGTAGGAAATCTGAAGTATATGGCCAGCATTCACCATTGTGAGAATTATTTCGATTTCGCGGACTACGCGTTCTCTCAGTCGTTTCGATTGAGCTGGATCGAGATAAGCCTTCCCACAAACTGCGGGTTTCTTGCAAATTAATTGGACCTTGTCGACGTAAATCGTTTAGTTTGACGTTAGTATTTTTATTTTTAGGGAATAAAGGATCTTGTGTTGAAATCTTCAAGGGACTGAATATCGTGTATGAGACAATGTCCTTATGTACACAACTTATTTCACCCTAGGGTTGACCTCTGTTCAGTCAACTCACGAATGTGCAGTCTGGAGTGTTTATTTCGTGTGGGTTTACTAGTGGAATTTTATTCACTGTGTTTATTATAAGCCTCAGTTTGAGATTATTTTAAAGTTTTGCTATGCATTAATACACTTTTCGTTTGTAACTAAAGCTATAAAACCTACCCCGCAATTTATGCATATTGATTTTGAAGCTAAACCGTTTATATTGTGTATCAGCAGTGATAACTGATAAGTTGGTTATCGATTAAGCTAAAGTTTTCTATAAACGTAACAAAGTGGTTGCTAATGATATCGATCAGACTATCCAATATAAATTGTCTTTTCCCATCGGAACATAATTTTTTAATCTCTGCGGCTGAATTCTGAATCAAGAAAAATTTTAATTCGGAGATAAGATTTGCGAGAAAATATCTTTTGGCATTCTGCAATTTCTGAATTAAAAAAATATTTACTATGTATATGAAAGCGCTGTGTATAAAAGACTTTTGGATATATATTCTAATTGTAATTATTTCTGTCCTTAAACCGGTCTGTTACTGTTTGTAGCGGATTTAGACATTGTTCAATATTTAACGTTTCGCACACTCGTTCGCGAGATTTTATAGATAAATTTATTGTTATTTCTCGTCACGAAAATTTTAAAATACACATTTTCCTCGGTGTTGTTTTACAACAATTCCTTAATTAAATGCACTGTTTGTCTTTTAAGAGGAGAAAACAAAGGATATTATAAATTTTGTTCTTAAAAAACTGCATCGAACAAGCGGTCTTCGGAAACTTTGTCAACTTTTAAATTTCTCTTATTTGCACGCTTTTCGGTTGAAGCGGAGTTTTGAGATAACATACTCTTTTCTGTTTCACATAAGTTTGTAGAATCTTTCGAACTACTTAGGATACTTTAAGACTTCCTTATAATTGTTCTAATCCCAGCTGGATTCTGATTAATATTTTTAGCACATCAGGAAGCCCAAGGGCTTTTGTTGTTGTCAGTATCACACAACCTTGCAAATGATGTTTATTTTTGTAAATTTTAATTTTAATTTTTAATTTTACATTGCCATTTTATTCAAAGAGCAAAATAATTAATTAGGTGTAAACTGCTGCATTGGTGCAGTGGAAAGCTTGCAATTATGCTGACAGTGCAAGACAATTAACCATAATTATTAAAAACTAGCTATGGTATATTGCATTTCCCGAGATTTGATTGGTTTAGAGGCAACGGTATATGAGCTCATATACCACTGACCTACAGATATGGTAGGTGTATGTGTAAAATAATGCCTTTTCGCAACGTTTGTACAATATGTTTGGGCATTTTTAATAAAACGATTATTGCACTCGCGCTTGTTGGATATGAGATGGTTATAGTTAACTGATATCCAACGCTCACTCGTGGAATAATAGCTAGATATACACTGTATGATGATGCACTCTTAAGGATGGCCAGGGATTTAAGTAAGACCTGCCAATCAAAAAAGAAAAAGAAAAGACCTGCGAATCACCACCGCCTTGGTGGCTATTCTGTCGTGGTTCGTGCATGGCTTAAATTCATGCTGGTGGTAGGAGGTGAGGGTGATTCAGCATCTTACATTAATCTGACAGGTAGCACACAAGGAAACACAAAAGATAGTCCCTTTTCATGTGTATTATTTTTGTTTGATTTAATGCAAAAATGTAGCATTACACCTCATTTTACATTTTTTTTCTGTAGATGATAATACTTTTAGCAATTATGAATATAAACCTTTAAAGGGAACCCTGCCTCCTCTAAGTAGTCTAAAATGGTGTCTAAATTACAAATTTTACCGGATGATGGAGATATAACACTTCATAATGATAAAAAACGTAAAAGATTATTGCTTTTAAAATTCCTGTCCACTGCGATGTTGGATTTTATGACGTCAGTACGGTTTCCTTATTGTTATTAATGAGAGGTTCTTTTGTGTGAAACACACAACAACGAATCAGCAATTAAGAACCTTGCGGAGACAACGGATCACAATATCCATCCGAGGGACGCCCAGATCCTCGAGCGGGAGTCAACAGTTATAGCAGAAGGCTTTTCCTAGAGTCATGGCACTCCACTTTGGACAGAAAAGTGTTCCCTTGCACGTATGTTCCCTTAATTCAAAAATAAGGAACGTCAACAACTACACATGAGCTGGTAGTGCGAGCAACAACAAACTGTGCACAAACAGCAACAAACTTTTGCTTTATTTACTCTGATGAAGGTGGACAGATCGGTTTGGATAATAAAAAAAGTATATAAAAAAATCACAATATGTAATGAAACTATATACAACGATCTACAGAAGGGACAGCAGTCAGTGTCAAATTCTAAATTACGAATAGTTGATTTGAAAGCTGCAACTGTTGGCAGTGACCTGGTGGTATTGGGGAGGGAGTTCCATGGGTTTAATAGTCTTGAAATTATTGGTTTGTTTCTCATAGGGACAATGAGGAAAAAGACTTATCGCGACTGTTAGACTTACTCAACACTCCGGCCAGTAAACAACAGGTATTTGAATTTATAATTAAAGTATACAATTGTTTACTTAAAATTAACAATGCTCAGATTTTTTTCCATTTCATTATTGCACTGTTACTTTTGAAAAGAATAGAAACTGCTCTGGATTACATGTATTAAACAGGGTTGTCAAAACAAGCCGGCAACTGGCGCATTTCACCTGCTATTCCGAGTACTGCACTGGCTGCTCCAAATGTTAGTGGGTCTGTTCTGAGTGTGATATTGGAGAAATAAAATGGAAATAGCCACCTGCTTTTTGGATGGAACTTGCTACTCAAAAACCTACTGACAACCCTGATTAAAACTCATTCTTTTAAAAGTAGTTATTAAACCTCTGAGATAGGTAGGCCTACTTGTTATGTGTGTTAAATCTATAGCCCCAGCTTTCTAAAACTACTTTTATAATTATGTATACATTTAATTTGCCAGGTTTCAATTTCTTTTACACTACTTATTTTACACAGCTTCCATCTATCTCATGGATACCAGATGAAAACCAGAACACGACATCTAATCCCTGGGCTGCTCAAACAAATGGCATATTGCCGCATCAGCACCAGTCAACAGAAGCTCTGGCTTTGGAGCAATTCAGGTAAGGAACATTCCATTGAAGTATGTGACTGCATGTAGGTCCTTTACATGGTTAAAAGGTGAAATCTGCGTTCGAATCCAGTGGCCTATCAGGTGGGAGCTTTTCCCAGTTTCCTTCACATGAAGAGCTTAAAGTATTTCTCACTGACCCCCTGGATGGCATGACTAAACTAGTTCTTGAGCTTAAACAGTGGCAGTAAAAAATAGACTGTTAGTTCTAGAGGTTCTTATTCGGGTGGGGGGGGGGAGGGGTGGTAGTGGTTGTTCCCAAAGACTGAAAAGTGTAAAGGAACATATATAATCCTGTATAAGGCCTTTACTTAAACCTTTACCTTGCGGAACCAGCCTTTTATCTGTTCCCTAGCACTATTTAAAATTACTGAGCCCCGATTCATTAACATTTGACATATATATACTGTACATCTGGTTAATGTAACAAGGCTCCTTACCTTTCAGCTCCAGATATCAAGGAGTGAGGAATTTCAGCTCGCATACCTACCATAATTATTTCACCCAGGTTGGTTATGGCAGCTCTAAAAAGTCAAAACGAAATAATTATATATAACAATAACTGAGAAAATTTGCATACGCTCATTGGTCATGAGCTATGGCCCATGATTGAGAGTAATTAAAGGCCATAAAAATGATGTTGCCGGTGCTGGAAGAGTTATGAGGAAACTTCCCACTCATTTGTGAGCTTGAAGTTGAAAAATGCAATCTTATAAAATGTTACATGTTCACAATTTGATGCCCATTCTCTCACTTTCTTCCACTGGTTATGCTCTTATAGACCACAGAAATTAACAACAAACAATGCCCAAAACTTTGCAGTAAAACCACTCATCTGACAGCTCATAGTTCCACTATTACAAATGAGTTTTGAACACAAAATGTCCAGGGCGAAGCATACAACAACAGCTGCTATTCCTATTCAAATCAACAATCCGAGTTGACTGGGTCTGATCCGGTCTGATTTTTGTACCTGCCTATTTCTATGGTCTATTGCTTTTATATAATAATTCAGAAGACGCGCGATTTTTCCATGAGTTTACTGGCACAATAAACCATAGCTGATTGACCAATCAGAGCGCGCGCATTGATTTGGTTATTATATAAAAGGCTGTAAAAGGGTGGAAAAATGTGGTTGATTTGTTAAACATAATTATTGTACTAACAGTGATTTGTGTATAGATGGTAGTTTTAAGTTGATCATTTTAGAAAAGATGCAGTTTCATTAACGTTTGTGTCATGCAGAAGGTGAAAGGTGCACTTATGCCACACAAATTTCTCTTGGTTTTAAAATGTCATGTTTTCATATTTCTTTTAGATTTTCACAGCCCTTGTAAAGCAAAGAGTCTGTTACCTGTAAGTGACTAAATTTATCTTATTAGCATTCACTACATGTAGACTAAGTGTTAATAATAAATAAATATGTATACAGAATTTTATAAATTAAAATTGTCACCCCAAAATGAAATATTGTGTGAAAGTAATACAAGTGAAATGTACAAATTTTGTTCTTTGTTCTCTCAAGCTTTCGTTGAAAGTTTGCAAGGATTTTCAAGTGAAAATTTGTGGCATTTAGAACAATAATTTGTTTGAACAAAGGGCAATATTTCAAAGAATTTCGTAACCTCAACAATAATTCGCTCTCTGAACCATTATCTCCCCAGGTAATGGTTATACACCAACTTTCAGTAGGAAATGAATGACGTTTTGCCAGTGTTTGCACCAAATTACTATACCTCAAAAGTTTGAGCAGATCCGCGCAGTAGACGTTGCATAAAATGGGGTGAAATATGGAGAAATGTGGTGAAAATAATGCTTCAAGCAAAACTGCTTTGAAATTATTTTATTGCTTTACTATTGCACAGTACTTGGTAAAGTCTGCAGGTATACGAGCCAATTAAGTGACCCATCAGGCTTCAGCTTATCCTGGTTTCCTTAGCATGAAGCGACAGAGAGTATTTCTACTCCCCCCTGGATGGGATTCTAGTCCATCACATGGTTATCCCACAGCAGTAAATTCACCGGTACCCATTTATACAACTGGGTGGAGAGAGGCACTATGGAGTTAAGTGTCTTGCCTAAGAACACAACGCAGTGCGCCGGCCAGGGTTCAAACCTGGACCGTCGGATCCAGAGTCCTGCACTACTTACTGTATTTGTGGCTAGGAATCATCCCAGGCCTGGTAATTATTTTTCATAACAGGGCTGCAAATAGCAGTCTGATGTTGGAAAAAATAATGGCCAACTAAAATTTGCCGATGTTTTGCATTGACATGCAGTTGTACTGATCATGTTTATGTTAAAGGGTGCTATATTCATGTAAAGTAGTTAAATTATTATTATTATTAATCATTATTATTATTTTCATTATTAGTATTTATGGAATCTGACCTCACTGTAGTTTTGTTCAGACACATGCCCTTTCAGGTGAAAATATTACTTGCAGACCTGTCATAATGTGCTGTTCTGTAGCCTCATGCACCATATTTGCATG
>OX393566.1:21198317-21248317 GCA_947652115.1 Blastomussa wellsi | reverse complement strand
ATTTATTTTTATTTGGATCTGAGTAGCCGGCATGCCTTAGGACGACTAGGACGACTAGATGGCGATTTTCGCTGGGTACTGGGGCTTATGGATAGCCCAGTTCTATGTGTAAAAATTAAATACTTGACCACCAATTAAGTAGCAATGTTTGGTCAGTTTGATCATTTAGCCTGATCTTCCCAGTGAGAGTAGTCCAGAAAAGAACATCAGTCACCACTACAGACAACAGTTTTTTTTTTTCAGAACTACTCTCACCTGGACGATCAGACTACATGATCAACTGTTACTCCTAGTTTGAAATCATTTTTCTGTATTCCGTTCCTCTTTCCTGACAATGGTGTGGCCTGGCCCCTCTCTCTCACTGACACATTATGCTTTCTTTTTAAATCAGTGAAAGACCCCGAGCCTTGATCGGCGAACTGAACAGCACTGAGATACTGTTGAGAATATTGCAAGAATATGATGTGCTTTCCAAAACGTAAGTCATGTCAAGAAAGGTTTTGTTGTGTTGCACAAAAAGCTACACATAAGCTCTCTGTTGCCTCGGGCTTCTTTGTTTTTTTCAAAGTACAAAACTGCATCATATGTGATGCTGGTCCTTATGCAATACCATTATAGACTTGTATTATGGTTTTCCTTTTTTGTCGTAATTGATCTTGCTATAATTGCTTCCCGTGCTTGCACTGGTTGTGTGACTTAATCATTTTAAAATTATATAGCATGCTTGTAAATACTGTGCAAGTTTAGTTGTTGTATTATTATTGTCAATTCCAATGTTAACGACATTTGAGTGCTTGTGTTCAGGTTTGCAAAAAGTTGATTGAAGCAGTTTACTTTTGTTCAAATACGGTAGTTTCAGTATTATCAAATACTGCATTCCTTATCATCATTTAATAATAATGATGATGATGATGATGATGTAGGGGTTTCATTAAGTTTTTGTGCAGGAGGTCAGTAGGGTTTTTCAGCTGGACAGTTTTTTATAGAACACCCAGCTTTACATAAAAATGATCAATACACCTTATCGTTATTTACTGAGTCTACATGTATCTAATATGTACTGAACATTATAATTATGTTGAATCAGGTTGGCAGCTGGACTGCTTAGAATATTGTGTGCTGACAGCAGTATTAGAGAGCAAGTGAAGATCTTTGATGGAATTCCAATTTGCTTGAGGTACCAAAAGCATTTTCTCTATCTTCTCTATTCGTCATGTCCAGTCAGAGATGAAAGTCGGACCAGATTGACTTGGTTTGCTGATTTGAATAAAGTCTGATTCACACTAGTGACATAAGGGCGACATAACAAAACTGTTACAACAAAATGACGCAAATGCAAAAAAGACATCACACTCACATGTATGTTTTATGTGACCAGTGTGAACAATACAACATAACGACATAGTAGGAACATAATGACATAAAGCTACAGATCTTTTCTTTATGTGGTCATGTCCATGTTGTTATGTCGTTATGTTGCTAGTGTGAACCAGGCTTAACAATAGCTGCTTATAGCAGCTACCGGTACTAATGAACAAGGCATGAGACATACATGTACATGTGTGTCAATGCTTGTTATTATTCTTATTTGAAATAATCAGCGATTCAGGCTGATCCGGTCTGACTTTTGACTCTGCCCATATTCCACTTTACACATACTTGGTTATGTGATAATGATTGAATTGCTGAGCCCAACATGAGACTGTGCATTTTCATGTTTCCTTTAGCTTGCTTCACTGTGACAATCTCAAGTTATTGTGGAATGTGGTAAGTACTATGTACATGTATGCAGGCAGAATTTTATTCTTGTAGGCGAGTATAACTTGTGAACAATTGCATTACCTTGTATTGCCTGTTTAGACAGCACAGCTTTTTGATACAGTACATTAACAATCACATTTTAGTAACCGATAACTTTTACAGTATTGGTACATTTTTGTACCATTACGCAATTTCTACGAATAACCGGGATAAGCTCTGGCAGTATGAGCCACTAGGTACGAGGCTTTATCTTTTCTCCTTGCAATACAGGTGTGGATTATTGTACAACTGGCTGAAGATGCCGACTCCAGCAATGACATCCGAGTTCTTGGCGGAATCCCTCTTTTATTGGCTCTCCTACAGTAAGAAATTTCACATTACCATTTTGTCAGGATTATAGCCAATTCTCTCTTAATGGATGCTTCTATATAGACTATGAACAGTCCCTTTTATATCTCGTCTTGATTAGCCCCCAAATTTTTTGTGACCAGATTAATTTTATTTGCTGCATGCTCGGTGGACTGCGAAGAAAGGGGACTATCGGTACATGTAGTCTAGCCTCTATAAGACTACTTCTGCTGTTGGTCCTTGTGTGCCATATTTCAGTCGTTTTACTGTATCGAAACTCTCTTTAACACAAACAATTAGGACCAGTCTCATTGGTGTCCAATGATGAGAGTTGACTGTAGAAGTGGCAGGGAAGGTGGTTTCTTCCCCATTAGCCTGCGTAGCAAGCGCTTCCGTAAACACACGATCCGCCTGCATATGATCCGCTTCTTGGTTTTTGGTCCCTTGAAAATTGGGGCGGGGACAAACTGGAGGGGAAAAGGAGGGGGAGGCGGAGGGGAGAGTAGTTTTGTCTGCTTTATGGGAACGTTTACTATGCAGACTACTTCCTTATTTCCATATACACTTTGTATAAGATATATAATGACTAAAATATGTGCTTTGCCTTGCCAGAATCATAGTGATGCTCTCATAAGTCCATTACCATGACATATTTAATTGTTTTGTTGCAAGACTAAGAGTATCGAAGCTGAGAACATACCTGTAACTTATTGCATGGTTTGTTCTATTATAACGCAATGCACATACCTTTGCGTCTGCAGAGATCGCAAGCCAAACAGTGATACGCTATACCTTGGCACAGATACAGGTTCAAAAGCGTCTATCAATGCTGAGGCACTGGTATGTGTTAATGTGAGCTGATTTTTTTTTCTGCTAGTGCTAATGCTATTATCCATGCAAATAATTTTGTTGGTAAGTTATGCTTATTTTTAAACCTCTTAGGTATATCTTATTTCTCTTTAATTAGTTTTACGCAAGTCCTTCGCTCGGTTATACATGTAATAAATTTTGATACTTTTTGTGGAGTCTTGTTAATAATTATATAATTGATTTTTTAGCCGACAGAAGGTGAGCCTGGGGAAGACACAATGCCATTGAAAATTGGTGAGTTGCAATTTGTGCAAAAGAGTAACAATAATTATTTTTGTCTGCTATATCGCAAACCGACGTTCTTAACGTGATGCTTTATCAAAAGTTCTCACAAATTTTGCATCTGCTCAATGCAAATACACGTACCTTTTACAGGTGAAAAATATGCACTGGTTCCACGCACATCCATATATGATCATTCCACAGAAATTGAGCCTGCACTGAGATTTTGTCAAACTTTGTCTTATTGATAGGGATTGCTTGTGTTATGTAAATTTTAAAATAAAAGTGGGGTGTGCTCGTTTAGAGCGACAGCACTTCATTTATACACAGTAATTTCCTCCATATTATTCTACAATGAGAATTGGTTTATATTTATTTTACAGGGAGAAGGTTATTGCTCGATTAAAAAAACGGATAAAAAGTGATAGGCCACCATACTCGTTTATGAGAAAATGAAAATTTACTTCTCTGGAGAGCTCCAGACAAAGAAAAATCCGCCAGGTCTCAGTGCGTGCACGTCGAGAAAGCACGCATGAAATTATGCACAGTGAGGAAGCGCAGTGCAAAATAGGAAGGAGTTCACTACTTATATCGGTTTTGATTAACCTACATACATGTATTATTTTAGCTGTCTGCTCCGCTTTGACTGAACTTGTCGTCAATGACACAAATGGGCAACAAATTGTTCAGGTCAGCAACCCAGTTATCTGATCATTAATACCTTAAGCTTTCTATATCAGTGATTAGAAATAGGCCTTTTGAACAATAACTTCCCTTTCCTTCGTTTTTAGTCCAATGGCATTTATCTGTTGGGTTTGTTGATTCTCCCACAAGAATCATCGTCTCCTGATGAAGCTTCTACAGTAGAGCATCTGCAGGTAGGCGACTAGATCCTAGTAGGTTCACAGGCAGCCCAAGCTCACGTTGTGATCAGTATCATGTCATGGCAAAAATATAAGAGTTTGTATGGGAATAATTTACAACACCTTTTAACAAACTGAAATACTGCCAAATCTTAAATAAAATTGCCTTACCTTACTTTCACTGTGTTTTTATTCTTGCCTGAACGCTTATTTTGCCGATTCTTGGCCATTTAGGCGAGTTATTGCTTTCTGGGTTCCCCACTACAAAGAAAAGAACAAGGCTGCACACTCCAGTTCGGAACGCCCGACGAGCCAAGCGAAAAATCCCAGCTTAAAATGGTCAAACGGCCCCAAATCCATCGCGAATTCCAAGAAGATATGTTCTAGTTTCATTTTAACTCAACAACAACTCAGTCCAGGCTCTGTCATCGATGTCAAGCGGCCGTTTGCTTTCAAATATCCAAGGTAAAAAGATCTCCATTGTGTCTGTACACGCTCGTCACGACACACGACCGTTAAAAAACTTCTTGGTAACCCCGCCTCGTTAACAAACTATACCTCACCGGAGTACCACACCGTAAACCACACCGTCAATTGCTCTCAACAAGTTTTGTGTCACTCCCCTGGTCCCCTCAGGACGATTATCGAGGCGGGGTTACCAAGGAGTTTTTTAACGGTCGTGTGTCGTGACGAGCGTGTACAGGCACAATGGAGATCTTTTTACCCTGGATTTTTGAAAGCAAACGGCCGCTTGGCATCGATGGCAGAGCCTGGACTGAGTTGTTGTTGAGTTAATATGAAACTAGAACATCTCTTCTTGGAATTCGCGATGGATTTGAGGCCGTTTGACCATTTTAAGCTGGGATTTTTCGCTTGGCTCGTCGGGCGTTCCGAACTGGAGTGTGCAGCCTTGTTCTTTTCTTTGTAGTGGGGAACCCAGAAGGCGATAACTCGCCTAAATGGCCAAGAATCGGCAAAATAAGCGTCCAGACAAGAATAAAAACACAGTGAAAGTAAGGTAAGGCAATTTTATTTAACATTTGGCAGTAGTTCAGTTTGCTAATTTTGCTTATATTTTTGCCATGACATGCTGATCACAACGTGAGCTTGGGCTGCCTGTGGTAGGTTTGGAATTTTGGTGATTTTGTCATGCAACGCTTTGTGTCACACAACGCTTGTTAGCCACATTGATAACCTGACCTAACAGTTTATTTGTGCGTTTTTTTTTCCTTGCAGAAAAGCGCCTTCAGGGCTTTAAGGTTTGTCAATCTTTTTCATTTTAGTTATTTAGGTCCCTTTGGATCCGAACGGTTATTGTAAGAAATTTTACTGCAAATTTCAATAAAAAAAAAAACAAAATATCAAAAGATTTATCCCAAAGAGCTGTCTTTCACTCTTTGTAAGCAGCATAATTGCCCTGGTTGAGTTGTTTGAGGACAGTTCTGCAGATATATGTCCTTTCATGCAGTACATACATAGTGTTAGACGTTTTGCTGTGTAGTATCGCTGATCATTATATGGCAAGGAAAATCCGAGTGTTCTGATTGGTTCTTTCTTGGTCGGGATTTTGCCATGGAAACGGTCCTTAGCCGCGCAATTTTTCTTTTGTGAAGTTGGATAATTTAAAATTTGCAACCAGAACTGCGGAAAGAAAACGTATATAAATACTCTAATTGTAAAAACGGAGTTGTTCGTAGTATCAAAACACGTTACGGCGGAAAATCTCTGAATTCAAGTCACCGAAAGTTCGTCAGTTTTTGACAAGCATGCACGACCCGAGTGCCACATAATAAACCTCTTACTTCAGCAATACTTCACAAACGTCTACTAAGAGATTTATTTGTACTCTACGAAGAAAAGTTGGATAATAAAAATTTTATCCCGCCCAAATGGAACCTGCTTAATGGCGAACTGCGACGTTTCTTCGTGTCAAAGTAACACCCAATTACCTGCACGTCTAGCCTTTTTCAGGCGTTAGTTAGTTGGGGAGAAACATGAAAAATGAATTTGCTTTTTTGCAAAAACTGGAATAGTCAAAAGTACAATTTCTACGGCTAAAATATAATGTGAAATTTGTTTTGTTTCGTTTATTCCAGGTTTCTTTTTAGCATGGAGCGGAATCGCCAACTTTTTAAGAGGTGAGATACACATTGTAATTTGTAAAGGTACTTGTTCGTAAAAAGGTAATATCTGCGCTCGTCCTCGGACCTCTGGCTCTCCGTAGCATGTAGCAAAGACATTACTTGCAAAAAATTCGGATGATTTTTATTTCGGACAAAGGGTCCGACAATAACACCGTTGTCCTAAATATTTACAGTACAGTGTAAAACGTTTAAGACGGATTTTACCAAATATCTACTCACAACACGGTGACATTTTGAATACTATTTAAAACATCTCACTGTAATTCATTTCTCTAGGTGACCCCGCGATTAAATCCCCACGCATTCTCGAGAAATTTAATGTCAAACCTCGTAAGAATGCTCAAAGCGTGTGTTATTGTGTTTTCAACTAACGCGAAAGGTCCCTTTTAACTGAAATATGGATAACTTCAAATTCAATTTTCTCTCATGGGGTCAGCTTGAGAGCTTAAGTCTTGATAAGATCTTCTTACCTTTAGTTAAAATATTACCATGCTATGAGATTTTTTTGGCAACTTTATTTTTGCCATTAAGTTAGATAAGGCTTTGTTCGTTCTTTATATCACTGGAAAGGAATTTCAAACATTTTTCACGTTTTCACCGATACCCATTTATCCTCCTGGGTAGGGAGATAGAGGGGACGAGAATCCGTCCTGCTCGATCAAACACGCTTCTCTACAGTATAGGCCATCGCTGTTCCAAAGGAAAACTGTTTCCATGTTTCAAGTTAAATTCTCTCTGTCCAGGGTATTGTAACGGATCTACTGAACTGACACAAAGCGCGGGAAAACGTGCGTGCATGCGCGAGTCACGATTGGTTTTGGTTTTACTTCTGATTGGTTTAAAAAGTGGCGCGAGGTCTTTCAACCAGTCACTGAGTGTAGTTGTGCAAAACCAAAGCAATTCGCCAATTACTTTCTACACAATTAAAACAGCTCTATTGACATCAGTTTGTCTTTAATTTGCAGGTTGTTTCCTCCTGAACTGTTCGAGAAGTTTATTGACGTGGGGCATTACGTCAGGGAGCTGAACGCATACAAGCCTCTAGTTGACAAGATTGCTACTTTAACGGTAAATGCCAATGAACCAAGACACGCTGAATGCCATCTCCACTCAGTGATGAATACTAACACAAACAGAGGCGATTTCTGGCCATTGAATGTCAGTTGCTCCACATTGGCTAGCAAAACAAAACGCAGAAACAAATAAACTAAAACAGAGAAAAGAAATAGCCTCAGTTTTGATCATCTGAACTTCTTTGCGAGTTTTCAGTATTCACTTCTATTTTTTGTCATTACAAGCCGACTGTCCTAACTATCCATCTTAAAATCGACTTTGATGATTTTCGAGAACTAACAGCGCTAAACTGTAAACAGTTCGACAAAATTTTACACAACCGCGCTCGATGGCATCATCCGACGTCATTTACGTGTCTGTCCACTAATTGACAATGATAATCACCCAGTGCACAAGAATTTCTGCAGTTGTGGTAAAAACATGTATGAATCAAAAGCTTTTTTTCATTTTTCCAAAAGGAGGAGGACATCTCAGTTATAAAGAACAACATTTTAACAACCAATCAGAATAAAGCTCCAAGCCATTCCGTTGGTTCATACGAAGTATTAGAACTTCTTGGTTCAGGCGCATTTGGGAGTGTGTACAAGGTCAGTTAGAAATTTGTCATAGTTTTATCATGATTTAGGTACATTTAAAAAGCATTACTTCATCACAGTCGGTCGGACGTTTTTCCACTGAGTTGTAAGGGACTCGTGGGAGCTAAGCCACATAACTTTGTTCAAAAAAGACAAATGTGACAAACTTCTGGCATACTCTAGGTAAACTTGCGTAAAACTTTTGCTTCTTTTGTTCCACAATTCTTTTAGGTCAGAAAGAAGAATGCTGGTCAGAGCTTTCTTGCCATGAAAGAGGTACACGACTTTGTTAACTTCCATCATCTTTTACTGTTCATCTGAGTACTTTTGAAAACCAGTTGTCGCCCATTCTACGGACAGAGCTGATCGCGGCGTTCGCTGTTGACGATATTTTTCCGCGCCAGAAAACTACACAAACCATCCAAAAAGAAGTTAATTCTCCTTTTCCACTCAATTATCAATTTCCTTTTTTTCCTGTTTCAACGGGACAATACCCAAAACCTGAGCTTCTCAGATGTAGTGGCCCGTGTTGCAGAACTTGTTAAGATATATTGCGCGCTCTCTGATTGGCAAATCATGAATTAATGGCAAGTTAACTTTAGTTAACGTTGAAAGTTTCATCTCTTGTAGATGTCGATACACAATCCTGCTCTTGGAAAGACTGCTAAAGACAGAGGAAAGAGTGTCGGCGAAATTGTTAACGAAACGACTATCATGAAAGAGCAGGTAAGAATGTGAAATTGTTGTCAAGGACAAACTAACTGGCCATGCGTGAGGCTAAAGGCTCATACTGTTTACTCTTTCCAATTAGTCCCGGGTCGTTATTACAATAGCAATAAAAATAACTATAGTACCTTTTACCTGATGTTATGAATGTCCAAAACACTAGGAAAATGTGTTCGTTATTGCGGGGATTCTGTTCAAGTGCGTTTTACTGTTAACGAAGCGCGAAGGAGAATATCGTTCCTAGGTCTTTACAGTACGAGCCTCGCCGCGCTAGTCCACTTCAAGAAACGTCGGGGTCCATATTCTCCCTGTATGGTCCTGAGTAAGGCAAAGTCTGCGCCGGAGCTTATCCCGGTTTCCTTAGCATGAAGCGACTGAGAGTATTTCTACTCCCCCCTGGATGGGATGCTAGTCCATCGCCGGTACCCATTTATACACCTGGGTGAAGAGAGGCACTGTGAGAGTAAAGTATCTTGCCTAAGAACGCAGCGCAGTGAACCCGGACCGAACCCGGACCGTCCGATACGGAGTCCAGCGCACTAACCATTAGGCCACTGCGCTTAACACTAACGGTCCCGAGTAAGCTTCGGTAATATGAGATTTATTACACGACTGAAGAATAATTTTTTAGACAGAAGCGGATAGCGGAAAGGATTGAGAAAGATTCTGACCGAGCATGCACCCTCCGTATATTTCGGTCAGAAAAGAATTCCTTATGTTGTGTCGCAAAGCCTTGGGAAAGAAAAAATACGAGATTATGTTTCATGCCAGTCGAGTTAATTTTTTTCTTTTGCAATCCATTACCAAGGCTCGAAATTAACGCTCGCAAACTCGCCGCAAATGCGGGTGCTTTTGGGGTTTCAGTGTGAGTGAAAAATATAGCCACTAGCGAACATTTGCGAGTAAGAATCATCCCTGTCTCCAAACCATTTCAAGAAAGCTGTTCGAGTTGAGCTTCATGTCACGAAATTAGAAAAAAAGTACGAACAGACTTTTTTATTTACCTTTTCAGCTCATTACTTCAAAAGTATCAATAAGAATTTTAATTTTTACATAAAAAAATTGCTAGTTGGCTCGCCAATTTGCTAGTAGGAAAAATTGCCACAAACAAGACTGAATCTCGCGCGGCATCATTCGTGACAATACCTGGTCCAGTGGAGCAATCTGATTAGGTGATTTTGGGTTTTGGCCCTCTCAGCGTGTAACAATACTCGTTGTACTGGGTCTTCGTTATAAATGAGTTCGGTAAATCGAGACCTCACCGTATCTATTTTTTTGGACCTCCCATGTGTTTACAAAACGTATTTGCGAAGCTTACTAATTCTACGATGGTTTGGCAGTGTACGATAATACATTTTCCTTCCTTTCAGCTAAGACATCCAAATGTAGTCAAGTACCATAAGGCATTTCAAGAAAGTAAGTAACCTTCTAACTTTCCCTATCATCGAAGTCAAGATCTGCTTTCAACTCTTCATTATTTTAGAGTTTTCTAAATAATACTGTTTTTGTCATTCTTCGGATATATTGTCCACTTTGATAATACTCGCCATTTTTTTGTTGCAGAAGACAAATTGTACGTAATTATGGAATTAGTTGAAGGAGCTCCTCTTGGGGAGCATTTCAATTCCTTGAAGGAAAAAGGAACGAGATTTTCCGAGGAAAGAATATGGCACATTTTCATACAGGTATATTAATTCAGGCCTTAATGGTTTATTATTTTCCTGTTTTGTTTGGAAGGTTCTTGGATTTATCATGTTGTTTGTTCGGCCGTACTGCAATATTATTTATCCCTACTTCTTTTTCGCTTCAGATTGTGTTAGGACTACGTTACATTCACAAGGAAAAACACATCGTTCACAGAGACCTTACTCCAAACAACATCATGCTAGGAGAAAATGATAAAGTCACAATAAGTATGTCGGGTTGTTGTCATTTCGATATTTTTGTACGATTTTTGTATCATCTGTTTCGTTGTAGAAAAACTGAAATCACTGTTTACCTCTTTACAGCTGATTTCGGTTTAGCAAAGCAGAAAAACCCAGATGCAAGCAAAATGACCTCGATGGTTGGAACAATATTATACTCATGGTAAGTAAAACTGCCGTATGGAGCTAATCGGTAATTCAAAAAGCTTTCATGGTCTTTCCTGCATTTCAAAGAGTGAATGAAAGAACAGATTGTCTGTGATTTCTTCATTTCAGTCCTGAAGTTGTCCAAAGTCAGCCATATGGCGAGAAGGCAGACGTGTGGGCCTCGGGATGTATTCTTTATCAAATGGCGACTCTTCAACCGCCATTTTATTCGTCCAACATGCTTGCTCTGGCTACCAAGGTACGGGGAGAAGTTTGACAAGAAGCAGCATGCCTCTGTAGATCAAGTTTCTTTTGCGGTCTACAAAATTGCCTTTGAATCAATAAGAACAACAGTATACCAAAGAGAATAACGATCTTAAAGATCATGAAGCCAACTTGTTAATCAAAGTGCAAGGAACGCTTTAATTAAGGTTTGATATCGTCAACAGGGCAGCTTAGAAATTGTCTGTTATGCGAGGTTACAGTATGACTGAAGATCGAACAGACAATCGTTGCAACGTTCTTGGCCATTCTGTTTGCTGCTTTTGGACTGTGTAACTTTCTGTGTAGTAACGGAATTCTTTTGGTCATTCACAGATCGTGGAAGCTCAATACGAGCCTATACTACCCGGACAATACTCTGACAAGCTGTCAGAGGCAGTAACAAGGTCAGTTGCTTGCACGGGCGGTCATCAAAATTTGTTTAATTTAATGTTACGTTCTAATCGTATCAATAACAAGATTATCGTTTCTTATTCGTTCCTCACGCGCTTATTGGTTACGCCGTGATTGGAGCGCAATCACGTGGTTGTCCAATTACATCGAAATTACAGGTGTCCAATTTGAACAATTTCAAATTGGACACCCGTCATTGGGCACCGACGCCATTCGCGCGTTAATTACGTGCATTTAAACGGGTTTGGTGAAACCGATTTTATAAATTGCTGACATTTTCACAAAAAATAGTTTCTCTCAGACTTCCTAACCGCGAGTTCTGCTATCGGTTCGATTAGTTGGCAATTCGACCTGCTGTCGTAAAATTCGGGGAGTCATCGTTTACGTTAATATTTGGAAATCACCCTTGGGCGGCAATTACGCGGCAAATAGTCACGCCATTACCAATCAAAATAGAGAATTTTATCATCGATTCGATTTCACCTTGAACTGTACTGCACTCTGTCCAATTACATTACATTAACGGTATGAAAAATGTGACCAAAATCGTCCAAGTTTCTTTTTTCTTCAATTTATTCCCCTTCCATTAGGTGTCTGACGCCGAATCCCGATGAACGGCCAGATATTGTCCAGGTACGCTCACTTCGCCCATTACACGAACAATAAGTTTTAAATTCATTTATTGTCTCTATTTCCTTGAAAACTGCAAATTAGCAGATCTTTAAAATATATGTGGGGAGTGTGCGTTCAAGCCTACTGAGTGTCTCTTCAGGTCCGAGCATATTACGGAAAAGCTCAACTTCTAATTTCTACTTCCCCCCTCCTGTATTGGATGCTAGTCCATCGCAGAGTTACCCCCCAGCATTAAGTTCTTTGGTACCTGTTTATACACAGGGGTGGAGAGAGGTATTGTGACAGTAACGTGTTAGTTGATGATTTTCGTAATTCTCGTCACTTGTCTTCCTGACATGGTACTGATTAATATTGTTAGGAGAAATAAGATCTGGACCAGCTAGGGATTGTAAAAATAGGAAACGGAATTACTGATGATTGATGCTTTTCGTATTAGGTCGCTGCTATTATCAGCGAGATAATGTTGGTTTATGTGGACAAACTACGATCCAATGAGATCAGCTTGGAAAAGAAACTCGAAAGAGAAAGAAAGCGAACTCAACGGTACGTCTGCAGTGAGGTGGGGTGGGAAGGTGCGGTACAGTGCAGTAGGGTGGGGTGGGGTGGGGTTTGGTGCGTTGTATATGAATTGCTACCAACCAGGGCTGCAGATAATTTTTTCCCGTGAGAGGTCGTTTCCGACTAAATCGTCATTTTGATCGTACAAACACAAGTGAGTTCGGACGTCGTATTGCATAACTCCTCGATAAATCGCTGTCAACGCAAACTATTTGCGTGTGCACTGGAAGGCATAAATTGTCCGGACATTCTGTCGGACTTCAGTCGGATTTCATCGGACAGTGGCAAATTTTGGCCGATCATTGTCCGATGGCCGACTGTCATTTGCGCCGTGTCAACTGTCAAGAAAGTTGTCGTGGATTGAAATGGATAGACTAACTAGTCTAACTAACTACAAAGTTAGTTACACTAGTTTCGAACGTTCATAATAATAATAACAACTAGTAGTAATCAAAGATTAGGAGTGCTTGGCTTCATTTCGATTTGGTTTCCAGAAATTCAAGCATTCTTTAATACTGAAATCAACATTTTAAAAATCATTATGAAACTCTTAACATAACTGTGGTTGATAAACATGATTTTTCCGATTTATTCATACAAATACAATGTTTGGAGCTTTTTGCATTGCGTGACACCGCTATTCACAAATAACAAACTTGCAGTCAGTGTTTCGAAAACCGCAGACTGTGTATGACAAATATCATTTCTTTGTCGCCCAACAAATGTAAACAATTTAACGCAGCAAACGCACATGCAAGCTAAAATGCAAACATAAAATTCACGATTACAAACATTGTCACGGCACCGATCGAAATCTGCTGTTATATATTCGCACCAGGAGTTGTACAATCTTCGCTACAAGGTTCTTCTTGGATAACAATAAGGCTGATTTGAACAGTAGAGCGTCACAACACTACGCGGACAGAAGTTGAATCTCCAATCAAAAGCAGCCGAGTTTTATAATGAGATCAGTGGGTTGCTTGGGCGAATTGCAGCATCTGTTTCCTAGAAAACACACCAGCAGTAGGCAGGCTTCTGATGTTCTGATAAGTAGCTTTAATCATCTTTGCCAGTGATAGCCCAAATAAATCAATACAACTGCGAAAAAAGTTAGACAAAATCGAAAAACACTCGAAGGGACTCGAAAACAACGTATTCAACGCAACTTACCTGAGAACACTCCGAACAAAAGAAGCACAGTCCAGAAATCGACAACAATTCACAAAAGCACAGTCAATAACTCAACAATCTACCAAGACGCGAAACAAGAACGTGAAACTCGACACCGCTAGAAACGAAGCACAGCTACGAAGCACATGGTCGACGGAAATGACGTCATTGAAGAATTTTTCGGGGTGGCCAAATTGGTGTGATACATGAATCGCCCAAAAATATCGATTTCGACAGCATTAGGAAGGCGTTCTGTCGAACGCAATAACTTTAAGTGTCAATGTATTTGGCACTACTGTGCTAATTGGGGACATCGTAAATACGGAAACAAATATTGTAAATGAAACAGAAAGTTGTTAAAAATCCCAACTGGCAGGAGACAAACCAGTTGGCTATTTACAAAGCGTGGAGGGACCACCGGATTACAAGTCTATCGCCCTGACCACTAGGCCACGCTCGCCTCCTCAAAAAAAATGTAACGGTTTTTATGCCAATCCAGCAACTTTTTCTATACAAATACGTACCCTTTTATAAACCGCCATAAAATTTGATTAACATTCTTACAAGTTTCATCACGTTGTTTCTATTCATGCTGTGCATTTTCTACCTCAACCGTTTCGATGATTGAAATGTTCACGTGACAGGTTTGTGCAAGGCCCTTATTGTGAAGGAAGCAAAAAGTACATTTTAATATTGCTTACATACCGGTAACTTTGTATGTATTGACTTTCAGACATTACATCGAGGCAACTCGCAACATGCAGAACTACCATCGCTTGTTCTGGGCGTCACAAGAACGCTACGACAAACTTGTTAACCTGTCAAGTAGTGGAGGAGCCGCTGGCTTTAGGACCGTGGACGTGCCTGAAGGCAGCGACACTGTGTTTGAAGCGGCGAAAGCTTTGGCTGATTTCAACAAGAACGGTGTTCATAAAAACGGGGAGACAGAGCCCGCACTCCAAGCGGACTCTGGGATAGACATCGGAGGTGAAGTTCAAGCAAACGGAGGGCTAGGCTCCAGTTCGAGATCATCGGAACAAAATGGCGGCTCGAAGCATGAAAGTCATTCGTCACCAGGCTTATCGCGGCGGCAAAGAACTTTGAAACCAGTTACTGATAAATCAACAAGTAAAGGAACCGCCGAGAAATCGTCGAACAGTAAACAAGATAAGTCGTCTCCGAGCAGAAAACCGAGCGCAGAAAAAGTACCCAACGCTAGAACTATTGTTGAAAAGACAAGCGCCAATTCTTCCACGTCAAATTCTCATTTATTTGCTGTGCCCAAGCCTCCGGGGCCTCGGAAGGGCGCGCGGAGGCAACTTCATGTCGATTTTGCGGTTAGTAGTAAAGCTGGGGCGACAACTGGCACGAGTACGAGCACAACTGCGCATGGCGTGACAAATGGCACGACCCCATCCGGGACTTCTGCTTCTGGGATAAGTGAAGCTCCATCACGAAGAACGCATAGTAGGTTGGTATTGCTGGTCAAAAGGGCATTTCCGAATAGCGTTTTGCCTCGGTTTCAAAACGAGTCCAGGTGCAAAAGCAGCTTTTTTTGTCCAGGGTAAGGAGGCAGTTTTCCATTCCCTTCCTGTTTCTTCCTGCGTCACACGAGTTCAATAGCAGTTAATTCCGTTTGCGAAGTGAGGTTTCTTTCGTAACGTTACGCTCCAGGTGGGTTTAAATGTTTTCTTTCGGCTTAGCGCTATTGACCTTGAATACTTCCTTACAATGTCTTTCTGACCAACTGCTCAGACATCCTGCATGATCTCTCTGATTGACTGTCTTGGTACCCTGCTAAGAAGGCAGACTTTATTATTAAAACTTGCCATAGTCTATTTAACAATTATTCCACGAGCGCGCGTTGGATATGAGATGGTAAATAGCCAATGAGGCGCGTAGCGCCGAGTTGGCTATTTACCATCTCATATCCAACAAGCGCGAGTGGAATAATTGTTTAATTAAAAACGCACCAAAAATATTGTACAAACATTGCAAAAATGCATTTTTTTACGCGCACACGTACCTTTTTGGTAGGTCAATTGTATATGAGCTCATATACCATTGCCTCTCAACCAATCAAAACTCAGGAAATGCAATATACTATAGCCAGTTTTTAATAATGTTGGATAGGAGGTGGCTATAGCCAACGGGGCCGTAAGGTGCAAGGCGCCCTCATGGAATAATAATTATTAAATGGTCAATATTGCTGTCCGTTTTTAGTTCCTCGGTGGAAATGTACAGACGGCAAAGTAGTGGACAATTAAAAGCAAGACCTCGTAAGTATATTCAAAGCTTGTTGAAGATACGTTCCTTCTCTCTTTCTGTTCGTTTTCGTTGTGGTTTTGTGTCTTTTCCCCATTTGAATTTCTTTTTTCTTGCGTTGGTGATACAGCGACAAGCCCCATGGTGTGGTTCTTTTTAGTTAATTCATATTCTTTTGTGAATATATCTTGTCGAGGTGGAAGCCAGCTGGAAGTTGGCCTCGGCTTCTGATTGGATAATGGCTGCACGGAAGAATGTGAATTTATTAAAAGTGGTCACATTTCATTTTCTTGGCTCCTTTCTGTAGCACAGTTCTGGCCGAACTTGTTTATCGTCGTCTTTAAGGGACACTGTCACGATATATTTGCCTAAAACTGTTATAAATTCACGAAATGTTCCTAAAATTTATGTAATAAGAACTTAATTAGCTCTAACTAAAGAATTCAAAGCAACTTCTTGAAGAAAATCCACACTGCTGCAACATTTTTGCAAAATTTCAACGATTTTCGAGCCAAACCTGAACCTTTGAAAAACGGACATCCTGACGCATTTTCAAACTTCCATATCACAATCCGTTTCCATCCTCGCCATCGTTAGCCATCCTCACTTCCTAATGGGTTCTAATCATTTGTCGAGTACTGCTGTACAAAATAAAACCATTATTGTTCAGTTTCCAAAGATCGATGTATGTGTTTGAGATTTGCAAAATCATGCTAACAATGGCGAGTATCCCTTTAATTGGCTCGCTTCTATTGATGCATTTAATTTTTGCTTTTCAGCCACGGCAGCGGCAACTCTGAGCATATCACCTCGCAAAGTTCGTCAAATAAACGACCCCATCTCGCAAATCCTCAATCAACTTCACAAGATCATCTTTATTACGCAGGTAGGTGGATCGTTTGCAATTAGTTTGTCGAGTCTTGCCCCACTCTGAGGACATATTTGCAGTGCAGAGCACTAGCGAAATCTAAAAACAGTATGCAGATTACTGGACCCCCAAGAGACTCGGACAACATTACCGCGTTCTCTGAGAAATAGAGGGAATGAAGGCGCAGTTTTCGTTTCAAACGTGTTTTAGGGAAAAAAATTGTCCGCCATTCCGTTTTTTTGTCGCGCGCTTCGCTATTTTCAGTTGACTGGAATATAATTATGTTTTTACTTTCATCTTTGGGTTATTGGCGTCTAGTTAGTCTCCTTCGCAGCCGTATTAGGGTCGTCACGCAATGCTCCCCCACACTTAGTGTAGAGGAGCATTGCGTGACGACCCTAATAACGGCTGCGAAGGAGACTAGTGTCTAGTTCACCTGTGTTTGTTTCAGGTTCAAGCAATACGTGCATCATTTCTAACCAATCAGAACGAGCGCACTATTTTTTCAGCCAATCAGGAGCAACATTAAATCCCATTCCCCGCGGTTGACACAAGTCATTGGTTTTACTTTAAATTCTGATTGGTTCATTGCTCAGTTTTACTCCGTTCAGAAGTAAAACGTGAGAATAAGACTTCTTCACCAAGACTAAACTCGTGGACTCCTGTAAAGTTTGAAACCAGAGTTCAGCGCGCTACTAGGCCAGCACCCATCTCTCTCTTGGACTTCTACAACCAATCAATTTTTTCAGTTTTTGGCCTCTAATGAAGATTATGTTTCTTTTGTCTCAGTTACCCCCAACGCTATCACCAAATCCACAGAGAAGAATAGTTGAACAGTTCAAGAGAGCTCTCTTCGCTCCACAAAACAGTTCTTTTGTCAATCTCAAAAGCGAAGTTAAGAAGGTAAGAATTATCACTGATTTTGAAATTTACTTAGAATGTTCCGGTTATGTATAATGCGTTGTAAGCGCTTGCTTTTGAAGAGCTGGTGGGTCTCAGTAAGATTGCAGCTGCGTGATGTTGTAATGAAATCTCGCGAAATCATTTGGTTTATCGCTCACAGATTTCGAGGTAAGTAGGTGAAGTCTGCATACGAGCCTATTGGCCCATCAGGCTGGAGCTTATTCCGGTTTCCGTAGCATGAAGTTACTAGGAGTATTTCTACCCCCTCCCTCCCCCCCCCCTCCAATGGGATGCCAGTCCATCGCAGGGTTACTTTTCAACCGACGTTAAGTTTGCTGGTACCCATTTATACACCTGGTGAAGTTGAATTGCATAAAAAATGTCAGAGACTTCAGCAGCTTGTTGGACAATCAAATCGCTTTTTCTTTTGTGCAGCGCAGTTACAATCTAGCCTCTAATTACGGGGTTCTACATGATACGCACACGTGTGTTGTAGTACTGACAGTAGTTCAGTTGGTCTCAAAGGAGCCAGAGTTAATGGAATTTCCGTAAAGCCTTTTAAGCCGCTCCTTTTTAAGCCGCTGCGGTTTCTGTAACATGAAGCAGTTTGGAGTATTCCTACCCCCCCTAGATGGAAGGCTAGTCCATCACAGATTACTCCCTAGCCCTCCTGGGTGGAGAGAGGCAATGTGAGAGAACAAGGTTGACCTATGAACACAACAAAATGAGCCCGCGGTTTGGTTCGAACCCCGGACCGTTCGATTCGGATTCCAGCGCACTAACCACCGGTCCTCTCAGTGTGCTTACACGAAGTACCAGTCTACTTCCCGCCTTGAAGGTCACGTTTCCTAGCTCCTGCGGTCGACCATGTTATAGTTCTGCTCGTTGCTCGGTGCAATAAAGTCTGTGTGTGTTTTGCGGATTCGCCTGTCGTTGCAATTTCTACCTCTAAATAAACATTCAGCTTCCGCCCCTGCGCCGGTGGTTCGACTGTCTGTGAAAGATATCTGTGATCATTCGTTACTCTATCTTTGCCGGCGGTGTCTTTTGTCTCGCCGATAAAACACACTAATTCGTTGATATGCTTACATGACAGGTGATCGAGGGCTCAAGAGAAGTCATCGACCTCAAGTTTGGCTTTGGAGATCCTGCGTTCCTGCATCAGCAGGATACCGCTGACAAGTTAGGTTAGTCAAACAAGGGAGGGGTGGGAGGGGAAATTCTGGTTTTCCTTCGCAACTCTGCCGCTTTGTTCTGTCGGATTTGTTTGGAACTTAACACTACTGTTTCTGTTTTTGTTAGTGAGCGGGGTAAATCTCGAATCCGCGGACGGTCAGGAAATTGGAATAACCTATGAGATGATGCAGGTTTGTGAATGTTCTTGATGAATATAAAAATGGCTTAATCGCTATAAATTGAGGTAGCTTTGGCAATGTATAAAGTTGTCTTGAAATTCAAAAGAAGTATTGAAAAATAGTTTTAGCAAAGTAGAAAAACGCCGAAGGAGGTAACGTAAACTGAGACTAAAATAGCATGGCTTCGAATGAAGAAGATTGAGAAATTTTAGGCTTAACATTTTAGGCTAAACTTTTTAATACCGTCGTTTTCATCTAAGCGTAGACCCGTGACAGAAAAACATGTTAATATTCTAACATGTCACCGAGGCTTGGGGGAATAAAACAAAAGATTTTGCATCGAGGCGTAGGGATGAATAAATAATTTCTATTGTTTTATTCCCCTAAGCCTCGGCGCCATGTTAGAATTTTAATATATCGGTATTGGTCTATTGGGCGCAAACATGACATGCTTGGTAACCAAACATTTGAAGTTCTTTTGCCGTCAAGCAAACTTTCGCGCCAAAGTTTGAAAGTTTTCGAATTCGTTGATATGTTTTCGATAAACAAATACGGCCGAAACTTCAAATCAGGTATTCCTGTCCAAGGATTTCAGAAATGGGTGATCCAGATGGCGGCTACGCGACCAATAAGTGAAATATGTGAAAAGTATCGTATAAACCGTTCACAAACACAAATTCAAACTTCAAATGTTTGGCTACCAAACATGTCATGTTTGCACTAAATTAGAACATGTTTTTCTGTTACGTGTCCACGCTTAGATTTCAAAATGGAATGGCAAAGAAATCATTAAAATAAAAGTTACATGAAGGAGACCAATTTCTGTATATTAAAATTCTAACATGGCGCCGAGGTTTAGGGGAAGGAAGTAAAATAAATTATTTCTAGTATTCATCCCTAAGCGTTGATGCAAAATCTTTTGTTTTATTCCAGTAAGTCTCGGCGAACTGTTAGAATTTTAATAAATCAAAATTGGTTTATTTCTCTTCAATGGATACCACTACATCACCACCCCACCGTCCAAAACGTCTCCATCTTTATATGTTGTATATACATCCCAGCAACCGCTTTTAGAAGCCAAAGAACGTTTTAAATCTGCTATGCTTATTTTGTTGCAGAATATAATTGAAAACGTTCTCATGGAGAGCGGTTATTATGACATGTCTCCTTGTGCGAGGTAAGATACTAAATAGAGTTTCACCACATTTCCAAACACCGAGAAGAGAGTTGAAAATATGACGCCAAGCTAAGAAATTCCGTTGAGAGTGAATGGTTAATTTGACAATTTAACGTCTCCACCATCTACATTCCCCATGTTTTGATTGGTCGGTTCAAATAGAATCAACAGAAAGTTGCCAAAAATATATCAAAAATTTAATCAAACTTTCTCAAATAGCATGGGCTGGGTGGGTGCGGATCCCAGTAACTCTGTTAATGAAACCCTGTGTGCGACCATGCAATTGAAAGCTATTGAGCAGGACTTTCATGGGGTACATTTCATGTTTGAATATAAAGTGAAGGTTCGGATCTTTTCTTTTCCCTCTGTCGTTATTCTCAATCCTTTCATATTCTCTTGTTTCAGAAACCGAACGGTTCCTCTGGGTCCCATTGGCACGGTGCCGGCATCTGGTGCCAACTTTGGCCCCTCTAAGAGGGGCCCAACCACTTAATATGAAATGGAATCTCTCAAACCAACCAGAATGGCTAAGGATTTTAAAATACCGTCGTTAAAACAATCAAATTGTTAACTTCTTTACAATTTAAACTGCATAGTCAGTTTAAGGCTCTTTATGAGAAAATTTAATCGAATAAACCAGGCTTCGGTTGGAGGTAGCTAGTGAACAACGTCAGCATTTAACGAGGAACTTTGTTTGGCAATATTTTTAATTTAAAGCCATCGTGGATGGAAAGCGAGATTCTTCTATATATGTAAATGTTTGTACAGAGCGAACTTAATTTATTTTTTTAGCAGACGTTTATTTAAAGAGTGATAGATGTAAACGAAGGAAGACAGAGAGTGAGAGTTTAATAAATGTATGCGATGCTTGCAATCGCATCTGCCGAGCGTAGAGTGGCGTGTGGAAATTTACCTTGCCGATACGAATGAAAAGTTGAACTTTTCACGTAATGAAAACACCTAGAGTGTAAATTCACATCAAACATTTTTAAAATATCTCACTTGCCCAGTGTTGAGAATTCATGCAAAAAGAATCGCGAAAGTTAACATTACCTACGGAGATAGGTGGCGCGCAGCGGTTGATAGGAGCAACTTTGTAAATTTTTGTTGGTGGTAATTTTCTCATCGCATTTTCTGATCTAAGGGTTTCAGTCTTTCACGTAAAACCCTGAACACCAGAAAAAAAATTCTGGAATGTTTATTGTGTAGTAACCAATCGCAGCAAAGTTCAGGACACGCGAACAAACCTCAAAACCACAAACTAATGACCGTTGGTGTTTGCGGTTTAGTTTTCTCACACCTGATTGGCTTTTTCTTTGTAACACAATAACATTCCATAAACATTTCTGGTGTTCACGGTTTTACAGTCTTTCCCGTAAAACCGTGAACATCTGAAATATTTCAGGAATGTTGATTATGTGGTGACCAATCACAGCAAAGTTCAGGACACGCGAACAAACCTCAAAACCACAAACTAATTACCGTTGCTGTTTGCAGTTTAGTTTTCTCAGACCTGATTGGCTTTTTTCTTGTAGCACAATAACATTCCACATACATTTCTGATGTTCACGGTTTTACGGGAAAGAGTAAGGGAAACACTGTTAACTCTGCTGTATTCCAGTGTAACTCAAATCCACGACCAAAAAAAGAGCTCTCTTGTGCTCTGCAATAATATTATCAACGGAATGTCAATAATAATGTCATTCTCAAAAATACCCTTTCCAGATGGGAAGATATCTGTAGATGACAAAAGAGTGATAAATTATTTCTTTGGGTCGTGTGTTTATTACATTGCAAAATATCAAAGTGAAAAACCCAACTTCACTAGTCGGTGTTATCTCCCTGTAGAAACGATAGGATATTTTCTTGATGGGAGTAGACAGATGTATACAAGCTAAAATGAGAATGTATTTACGTAACGAAAACCTAATTTTTCCACAGTGCGTGAGCTGGGTTTCAATGTACAAGAGATTTTATTGTATGGAGTGAAAAAGAATTAAATTTTATTTTTTATGGATTAATTTATAGACGAAATAAAAGCTTCTCTCGGCGTTATTGAAGTCTATTTTAAGTTGATTGTCAGTGCGTACTGTGCAGTCTTGCCCGTTTTGAATTCGTTGATACGTTACACTTCGGTAATAGCAAACATGAAGTTTTTGAGTCCGCCAGGTCTTACAGGTCGTTTTGTTTATTGGAGCTCGATGGGCTGGGCTGAGCGGCAAGCCTGGTTTTCACAAGCGGCGGAGTCCAAGTTGGAGTCGTAAGCGGCAAGCGATATAGTGAGAATCATACCGTCGGAGTGGTAAGGAGAGTTCCATTCCGCTTATGATCTAGATCGAAAGTGTCGGAGTCATAAGCGGAATTGGAAGAAATGGAATCATGGTTCTTCCGACTCCGATTTTCGATTTTCACTTGGTCGCAAGAAATTAAGCGCTCTTACTTCTCCACTTACGACTCCGACTCCGGCGCTGATAAAAACAGAGTTAGGAACACCCTCGAGGTTCGTCTACTCATTATTGTTTTACAAGGATGTCTGTCGTTAATAATGAAGAAAAGGTAATGCACCAGTCAATGTAACCCCCCCCCCCCCAAACCCAGGGACTATGCGGGGATTAGCGGGGCATTAGATACATACACTGTGCTCCGGTATGCGGGGCATTAGCCTTTTTGGAACGTTGTACCATACTTTGGGCGGGGATTAGGCCGGGATTAGACAGAACGAATATCATTAATAGACTACATCCTTCAGCCGATAGCCAAATCACAGAAATCTTTCCTCAAAGATACAAAAGACTTCATCAGTTTCATAGAGAGGACGAAAGTCCCACAGAATGCAATTACAGTCTCATTAGATGTTACGTGCCTGTACACCAACATCTCTCAAGAAGAGTGTATTGAACTGTATGCAGGGCATACTAAGCATTCTATCAAGCGCCAAAAGGACACTCCGATACCAACCCACGCACTCAGAGAAATGCTCAGACTTATAAGAGAACTCCTTCCAATTTGATTGAAGAAACTATCTCCAGACTCGGCACCGCAATGGGCACTAAAATGGCAGTTACTTCTGCCAATATCTTAATGTCCGCGGTTGAAACCGAGATCATCAACACGAGCAAAACTAAACCACTTGAGTGGAAAAGATACATCGATGATGTATTTTTTTGTGGGTCAACAAAAGAGGAGAGATTGACCTCTTTATCTTAGAAGCAGCATTTAAACCTACTGAAATTTTTCAGTATACACCTGCATTTCTCCTCCTACCACACTCCGGGTGTGGCTAAAGGCTTCATCAAAGGGAAATCCCTCAGACTTCGTAAAACCATGTAGAACTGATTCTTCAAGAATTGAAGAAAACATAAATAATTTCAAGTCGCGATTACGCGAAAGAGGCTACCCAAACGACCTAGTCGAATAGATCCTCACAGAAGTAAAATTCACAGAGAGAAAACACGCGCTCCAAGAATTAAAAACAGAAGGTGCGGAAAACACATTGCCTTTTAATTGTCACATAGTGCAATCCATCAGTTCCAAATCTCAAGAAGATTTTAATGAGCAAATGGTAAATCATTGAGAAACAACCTCTACTTCGAGAGATTTATCGGGAACTACCCATTATCTCTTACAAAAAAGGTAGACCATTGAAAGGCATATTCATAAGAGAAAAACTATAAAGGTCAACCACGAAACCCGCAGGAGCCGTGTAAGGCCTGTCAAAACAAGTAACCGTTATCTTTGAAAGTAAATTAAAATTTATATATTTTTAATATGATCCAGCAAAGGGCGGGGGGATTAGACAGTCTGAAATGACCTGAAATGTCCCCGCATAGCGAGGCATTAGATCCCATTAGAAACGGCAAATGCCTAATCCCCGGGGTTGGGGGGATTTACATTGACTAATGCATAAGTTTTTCCCGTAAGTTTCATGCTGACTAGTAAACATTGCAGGCGAGAGTTGCGCAGTGCTGACAGGGAAAAAGTAATGTTTATTCTATGATCTTTCCTTTTTCGATGTAAGTAAGAAAGGGCTTGCTTTCTGTACTAGCTTCTACATATATTATGTAGTTAAAATGCTGCTTCTCAAACTACATTGGGATACTGATTTCCGAACTTGCCTAATTCTCGAGCCGGCCAGTTTTCTTTCCAATGTATAAAATTAAGAACTATCTTGTATGGAGCATTTTGATTAAGACAACTTCTCAAGGAAAAGCTTTAAGATTGTTGGGTTATTTGTAAAACTTGCTTGTGTGAAAAACTGCTCGAAAATTAAACCAATTTCGTCCTTAGCCTTCATCCAACGGTGGGTTGTGGGAAATGAGATTGCGGAACTCGAATCATCATCACTCCTTACTGTCGGTGGAAGCTTGACGAAACGAGAGACTCAAGATTTCTGTTGCTGAATCGATTTAATTGGTTTCCAAAACTGACGTTAATTACTTGGGCTTCCCAAAGGGAGTCCAAGGTTGAAAATGCCCTTTGTTATTTTTTTCTGCCTTCAGTCACAAATCGCCGTGTGGGCCCTAAAACGCATGCGTGCCTTTTTATTGTCTCTGCGTATGAGCATGATTAGAGAGCACGCAACGAAGCACATGGTTAAAAAAAGCGTCGTCCTTGAAAGGAAGCACGAATACTATGATTTCTTCTCCGCTCAAGCCACATACAAATGCACACACCATTTTCGGTAGACCAACATCGAACGTTTTTGAGCGTTTTATGAAAGGGTTGCTCCGCGTACTTAATGAGAGATCAATTTACGAGCGAACATTTCTGAGTGAACCTATCAAGAAACATGCTATATCAAATGAGCTATCCAATGTTAATCATGCAAAGAAGCATTTGCATAAGCGTTATCGTGTATTTAGACGTGAGCGTGAACAAGAACATAAAGGTTAGAGAATTTGTTTATAAAGGTATTCGTTCATATACACCCATGAGACCCATGTCCTCCAAATGTGAAAGTTAAAAAACAACGAAATAAAGCGAAGTTTTTGGCCAATGCACGTCGACTCTAGCAAAACAATAGCAGCACCATATAGCCAACGTAATGAGTTAGTATTTGGACAAAATGCAGGGCAACAATGTGTAGCACAATATAATTTGGTTTTATCAACTGGGTTGATAATGTCAATTGGCCACCGTAAAGAGATTCAAGAGCTGACGTTTCGAGCGTTCGCTCCGACGAAGGGCTAACGCTCGAAACGTCAGCTCTTGAATCTCTTTACGGTGGCCAATTGACATTATCAACCCAGTTGATAAAACCAAATTATAATGTGTAGCACAGGCAGCCCAAAGACAAGAGCCACGTTCTCGTATGTTTCATGAATATTTCATTTAGTGAACTTGGGCTGCCATGAGTTTGTGTTCTTTGATTTACAATTCCAGACAAAGAATTAGTTCTGGTCATGATCTCATCAACATAATGAATATTGGGAATCAATTGTATTCAAGTTTGTCTCAATATAGCAAGACAGTCGTATTTAATGCAGACAGAATTGCCAACAATGTTAAATGTGTTTGAGTCTGACTATGAACTACTAGTACATAGGGGTACGGCCCGGGGGAGGGGGGTGGTCTGCATCCCCCCCTCCAAATTTTGGGCAAATCAGATTTTTTGGGCAGCATGAGAAAATTTGGGCAAGGCAACTTGGGAGAATTTTTTGGACAAATGTTTCCCCCCCCCCCCGGATGTTAGTTTGATCACGTGCCCTTGGACAAACCCAGCCAACTAGCCACAAGATTTGCAATGGCTTAGTGCGGGATTATACTTTGTATAAGCTCACAAAAAAATGATTCACTTGCAAAACAATTTTCGCGGAAAAACAATTTTATTATTATTAATTTTTTCACAAAACCCAGTTTTAAGAAAATGCTATTAATTGATATGTTAGTGTTACACTGTGCTTTGACTGATGTAAATTCTCTTTCAATATTTTATCCCATATTCATATTTGAACCAACAAGAGATTTTGTGCAAAACATACCAGACCCTTCAGTGACTAGAACTGAACTTTTTTCCTCTGTGGTCAAAAACTACATGAAACAATGTGCTTGTCATGCATGGGAAACTTAATCTTTTTCTGGAACTGGTATCCGTGCTTAGTGGGTTTTAATACAAGTTGAAGTCAGTGGCTGCCCTTGTTGCCCAATTGGAGGGCAATATATCAAGCTGAAAATAGCCACCCCCCCCCCCCCCCCCCCCTATAGTCCAATAGAGAGAGAGACTGGAAATCCATAGTCAAAATACTATTAATTGTATTAGACTCCAAATAAAACATGTCTGTCTGTCTGTCTGTCTGTCTGTCTGTATGAAGCTTAACCAGTGATTCACAGCAGGACGTTGAGCTCAGGATAAAAATGGCTCTAAATTAAATTGGGATAAATTGCTTCAATCTAAATTGATGTCGTCCTAAATTGCCACTGAATCATTCAATTGCTCTAAATGAGCAGAGACTGGAAATGAATATTTAAAATCAATTGAATCGAAATAATTAACCCTGTCACTGGGAAGAACATTCGGACATAATTTCAGACCTTCCAACCCCCATCACATGCAAATCTGGAGGTTTTGAAAAAAAGATTTCTAAAACATGCATGAAATAAATAAAAAATGAATTGAGAGTATTTTTTAACCTTTTTAGTGCCCCCTGTTGCATTCTTTTGCTGCTTTTTTGCAGAGCTAATAAGATTCTTACCGGGGTTGAACTTAACGAGTAGCTATTTTGGAATTTGTGCTCGAAGGTTAAGCTTTCCCAGAGACCTTAGCACACTGAAGTTTCACTGGAATGAGGCTGACATTCAGTACCCAGGTTTCTATCACAAATATGTTTGATTAATTCATCTGTTATGAACAGATTTTTAGATATTCCTTCATACTTTACTTTATTTCAAGGTTTTCTGGTTCACCATGAGATTTAGAGGCAAAACTGCGAGACCGTGAGATGGCATCCCAAACCACGAGTCTCATGGTGAAACTGTGAGAGTTGGAAGGTCTGGGCGTAATACACAAAATATCCATATCAAACTCTCTTGTTTGACAGATTATAAAAGAGCCACAATTGACTTCCATTTTATCGATCCAATTGCACTCAAATTTCACAATCCAAATAATGCTTTTATGTGGTTGGATTCACTTTTCAACCCAATCGAACCAAATTGATATTAGGCATTCATACCCAGTCCTCCTCTCATTTACCACATCGCTACCAGTAATAGTCCATTTTACAGTTCTGTGAAATGTAACCAGGCCTCTGTATGAATGCAAGGCTCAGGGTGACCTTGTCATGATAGAGACCAGAAACTATTTAGCATAACAACAAAACGATTTACATATCAAAGCAAGAGGGTTTGTATCTATGCAAGGTCACCTTCAGCCTCAATTCCACTCAAAGGCTTGGTAACTAAGCAGAGAAATGTAAAATGACCTTTGGCACATGAATGGTGGGTGCATGGGCTGTGAACTGAAACATTGTTATCTTATTATTATTAATTATTAAACATAATTACCTATGGACAAATGCTAAAAAATATAATTGATTGATCAGTTGTTGATTTTGCGGAAAAAAGTTTGCACTTCTTCTGATGTCTTTGCAAAAACAGACAAATAAGACTCACATCCCTTCTCTGCATCAGCAGCAGACAACACAATGGCAGTTCCCTCGCCATTGACATTGTAATGGTTTGCCTTGTCAACTAACTCTTTAGCTGTCATGTTGTTATGCTTATTTTTGCAAAAAATTGCAGAATGCTTCAAGCCAACATCTAACGCCATGTGACGAGCTAGTAGCAGATGTGTGGTGTCGCCGCCAATTCGTGGGTTTACATCAACTAGGTACTTGTCCTGAGCTGTGATCAAAACCTCAAAAGTGACTAAGCCAAAGTAGCCACGTTTTTGAAGGTATTTTTTAATTGGTAAAGTGAATTCTTCATACACGAGGTGTTCGTACTGCTCTTGTTTGTCCCAGTCCACTGCTCCGGAAGTCCAAGCAAATATTCCATTGAATCCCCCTGATGTTGTACCGATCCAAAAGAGTTCCCCCGATTTGTGCAGGTAAAACTGAAAGCTGGGCACTTCTTTGACCCCAGGGATAAATTCCTGGAATACAATCCTTCCCTTCCAGCCGCACACATCTCTGATTTGTCGAAGTGTGGCAGAGAAATCACTTTCGTTTCTAACGAGCCAGCTTCCACGACCGCCTGTACTCATGTCTGCCTTTATAGCACAAGGATACGAAATAGCATTTTTGTCCATGTGTCTCGGAAATGGCACCCCGACATCGCCAATGGAACTCTTTAGTTGCAGCTCGTACAGAATATCCGGATGTACGCTGTGCTTGTGTTTCGGGATGCCTTGGAGCGCCGCTGTAGTGACGACTGGGACATCGTCTTGCAGTCCTTCGTCGAGTGACTTGATAACTACGGGAGGAAAAGCGGGAAGCCATTGTTTCCAGTGCTGTAGCAAGTACGATTCCGGCTTACACTCCATAATAATTGGAACTTCATTCCCGGCTGCAGGAAGATGACGAAATGGCGACAAAAGGCGATCAAAATATAGCGGAGATGGCGGGCAATCGTAAACCCAGTACCTCTTGTCGTTCAAGAACCTGTATCCCTTCGAATACGATGAAGGTTTCTGTGGAAGAAAATAGGCTTCCCTTAGGCACTTTTTAACGAGCCTTCCAATTGTGACAACGTTCTTCGAAGTCATCACGACATTTGTTGCCTATTTACCATAAAACACGTGTACACGTGATTTTCTTCTTCAACGTGCAACCGGTTCAACCAGTGGTTAAGATTGCGTGACAGCAACGCTTATGAAATCTTGGTAAAGCATTGTAGCAGAATTTATATGAGCGCGGACAGAGCAAAAATATTATCTGCGTTTTTTGTGTTAAACTACCCCAGTTCTAGAAAGTTCGACTTTTTTATGGTTTAGTTATAGTTGGGCGATGTTGATATTTGCGCGAAATGGAGATCAAAGCCAAGAGGTTATAAGAGCGTCGGCTCGCTTAATTTCAAAGCAAATACCGTTTGTTTTGGCGCAGTTGAGCGACGCGATACCGGAATAAACCGGGATATATTGGGTTGTTAAATCTCGCCTCACACAAAGCTGTGAGACGTGCTTTTGCTCGTCACGCAATATTGGGTGACAAGCAAACAGCGCTCAGACTTTTGGCATGGGAGAGGCAAGAGGAGCGAGGCGCTGGGGGAGGGGGGGGGGGTGTCTGAGGCCCTCCCCACCAAGTGCCTCGTCTTGTCTCTTGCTGGATACGGCCCTGAAAATTCATTCGTTTTATGCAGTAGTACTAGTGACAACAAAACGACAAAGGAAACTTGTACAGTGCGCCTGAGAACTTGGATAAAAGTTGAGTGCATCACTCCCTTGGGGCTGCTATTTATCTGTCGGCTCTTTCATATTAATGAAATGCAATGGTTTTCTTTCAGGTCATCTCCTGAAAAAAAAAAAAGGAAACCTGTTAAATTTTCATTTGTTATCTCCTTCACAATTCTGCTAGAGCACTTTTTGCACAAGTAAAGGTATGTAATGACTTTAGCACAGAATTTGCCTGAACGCTCAAAAATCACCGTGACAATTCCCCTTTAATTGAACTCAGACAAATATGTTTACGTTCTAATTCGCTACGCTCAAACGAACGTAAATTATTTTACCCTTAAATTCCCGTAATAAATAAATCAGGCAAGAAGTATGGTAGGATGCGTAAGCGGATCCAAAACCATATGAATCGCTCATCAAGAAATAGAAAAAATTCGTTGGTAATTTGCCAATCATCGGTATCAATTAATCGACTTATAAAGTCAGCTTGCTGATTTAAAGTACGTGGAATCCACTGGACCTCTAAATGAATCCCCGACTGGATACTAGTACTGAAAATGCTCCGTGCGATCCTGTGTAGATCAAGTTTCATACTGCCCACTTCAACAACCTTAGAAGCGGCTTGGCTATCAGTATACCACTTAACGTGCGATCCTTTAAGTACAGGGGCAAATGATTGCAATGAAAATTCAATAACAGATAATTCTCTCCATGTTGAGCTTCGCAAACTTTCGTTCTCCGTCCACAATTTGTGACACACAAAGTCATTGTTAAAGTCAATAAATGCACCACCTCCAGTGGCACTAGCATCTGAGTATACAGAATAACTAGGATCTTTACTTACAAAGCAATATCTGCTGTTGAGGTTAATCAAATTATCTTTCCAAAAATATAATTCCTCTTTGCAATAATCATCAAGACAGAATACTGAATCCCAATTATCTACACACAAGGTAGACATAACACAATGTCTGGTCATTATCCTACCAATGTTTCCAACCACAGGTGCAGTGGAGATAATTTGACCCGTGAAGGAAGCCAGCTCTCTAGCAGAAAGTTTAAAATCGGCCTCAATAATTCGATCTATGGTGTTGGTAATCTTTGTAATTCTCCTCTCTACAATTTTTAGAGTACGCAATAAAGAATTCCAGGTTATACCTAACCAGTCCAAAACTTGAGTAGGTTCCCATATCGATTTCTCTTCATTCACTACGAAACCCGCACCATACAAGTCCCGCCTTACGGTTTGGGCCTTAAGAAGCCAACCTTCTTTATCCTGAACTATCGCCCAACCATCGTCTAAGAAAATAGCTATGCAAGTACCTTGTATTCTCCAATGTTTCTCTAAAGGTTTAAGAAGCTTTGTGAATATATAGGGAGCTGTAGACAAACCAAACGGAAGAACGGTGAAAACGTAAAATACTTCGTTATTCGAATCTGGAGCACGCCAGCAAAACCCCAAAAACGTTTGGTGGTCCGGTGAAATTCCAATATGGTGATAGCCACTTTTCAAATCAAAAGAAAACATATACGAATCCTTGGCAAAATAAGCCATAGCAACTTTCCAATCCTCGTATTTGATTCTCTGTTTAATTAGAGACCTGTTAACGTGACGTAAATCGAGAATTAACCTCTTTTTGCCACATGGCTGAATAGATACTGATAAGGGGTTAACAATAAAAGGTTGCTCATCAACCCTACAAACCCGACCAAGAACAGCTTGGTCAACGAAATTAGCATGAAGTCGAGCAGACTTATTATTCTTTAGCCTTACAGCTAATGGAAGGCTAGCAAATGGTAATTTGTAACCCTTTTCAATAATAGTCAAAATGAAATTTGGGGCACCAATAGATCTCCAAAACCCTAGATTTTTCTTCAAGTTACCCTTAACAGTTATAGACTGTCCGCTTTCAAGTTCGCATTTCTGTACGATTTCTTCTACCTGTGCCAAGTCTTCTTCACTGCTTTGATTGGTATTGAGTTGAATGGCTTCCGGCTGGCTTGTTGTAGGAGAGTCCAGGGTAAGTATTGTAGTTGTAGCAACGTGAGAAGTCGCAAGAAGCGTCTCTACAGCCTAAATAAAAGTAATCAGAGGGGGGGGGGGGGGGGGTGGGGGTGGGAAACAGTAGCGAAAAGATGTACAAACTGTGAAGTAGGAAACCGCAAACGTGAATGATGCGCAGAAAACTGTACAGAGTATAAGTACTAGAAACCGACCAATAACAGCGTAGCAGGCACAATAAAGGGTGTGGCAGGCGTTAAAGCGAAACAAGTACGACTAATTACTTCGAATACCAGCGGAAAATACATAAGACGTTAGACTGCATTCTCGTCCCCAGAGCCACTTGTCCCTCTTAGCCGGCTGGGCCTGTGCACTAGGAACAAGTGGCTCTGGGGACACATGATTTGATTCGCTGAAATCAAACAAAGGGAGTCCAATCACATCAGCCGTTTTAAAATCAGAAAATCATTAGCACATGTAAAACGGTGGATGTGATTGGACTCCCTTTGTTACATTTCAGCTAATCGAATCATTTGTCTCCAGAGCCACTTGTTCCTCGTGCACAGGCCCAGTCGGCTAAGAGGGACAAGTGACTCTGGGTACGAGAATGGTCAGGCTGCATTCTCGTCGGTACGACATTGGGTGAAGGTGTCCGCTGGTTGTGTAACGACGTCGACTAGTACTCCCAGACTAATACTCCATTAATTCTTCACTATTTCATATTCCTCCCAATTTTCCTCCTCCTTTAAGAAAAACTCCCTCCTCCCAAATATACCCAAAAATCATCCAAAAATTTACAAAACATTCACTAGTGAGATAAATGAAGGGTACTGGCATTCCTTGAAACGCAAACGAGATATGTGCTTAAAACTCACTTAATTGAATGGCGGAAAAACGGCTTTCAGGTAGAATCCCGCCTTAAGAAGGTGTGATCAAATTGAAATCAATTGTAATTTTTTCCTAGCAGGTATTTAACGTCATCGTTCGCCGGCTAACGATATTTGCAAGGAAATGCGTAAAAAGCGTTAAACTAGGATACAACCGCCCAAACAATGCAACTGTTGTTGCCCCAACCCTGAGCGTTTTGACCGAAAAATGTCGAACATCTTTATTTAGACACGGTATTTCCTTCAGGACTTAATAATATAGAATTAGATTAATCTAACTAGCTATCTAATTTAAATTACAAATAACTACTACAATAAAAGAAATGATAAAACCTGCTTTACAAGGAAGCCGTGTATAAAAGCAAAACAAAAACTTACATAGGATTATTCAAATCATAATTCTCAATCTTAAATTTAAATTCATTAAGAGAGGAGGACTGTCGATTCGCTGAAATAAAAACAAGAACAGCAACAGGCTAGCAGCATTATCGTTCGAGGTCCTTTGCAGTTTTCACTTCTACTTTACAGTTTTTTTTTGGAGGGGGGGGGGGGGGGGGAAGTAGGTCTTTATAAATCCGATATGCTGTGCCTTTTTAAGCATTTTGCCCATGCGTTCTAATATTCAGATGTTTTTCGCAATCTTTATTTGGCCTTGCGAGACTTCTTTGTCTTCTTGCGAGACAGGTGATGTGGCAACACGTGATTCGGGGAACACGCGGGTGCAAAGTACGGAACTTGATCAATTTTAATTAGTCATTTTGCATTTCATTTCCCAGTTGGCTTTCTCGCTCCTCCTCCTCCTCCTCGTCATCATCATCATCATCATCATCCTCATCATCATCATCATCATCATCATCATCATCGTCACCATTCCTTATATTATCATTGTTTAAACGTCTTCAGTAGGGTTAGACACATTATGCCGGCATAATTTTGGGCATAATGGCCTAGTCAGAGCATCGAGCATAATGCCGGCATAATGGCTAAGTTTTAAGCATAATTTTAGCATAATGCTGCAAAACTAATATTTTCCCTATTCTCAGCGGTCTCACCTCGCGCGTATAAAAGGCAGAGTAGACAAAGGAGTGATGCCATTCTCTCGAAGCTGCTAAGCTGTTCAGATTACCATGGCTGACCCGCAAGTCCCTGCAGATGCAGTCCAACAAGCTCAAGTTGTCTTACAAAACCAAGCACAAGAAGGTCAAGCACCGGCGGCGTTAGCACATCAAGCTCAAGCACCAGTAGCGCCAGAAGAACAAGCTCAACCGCCTGCACAAGCACCAGTGCAAGCAAACGAAGTTTCTTTGGCGGTTTGTGAAACTTTATTTTATCCGTTCGTTACCACGTGTTTCGTTCTGGTTCCCTAGTATTTCGCTTCCAAACCTTGTATGTTGTTTGCCCTACGTGAGCTGTGTTTCATTTCCTCTTAGAAAATTATTTGCCCTGCTTCTTAACATTTGCCCGCTTTTCTACGGGCTGTGCGGGCTAACTTTTGTTGGATATATTATTTGCCCTGCTTCTTAACGTTTGCCCTCGTTTCGTGTGGGCTGCGCGGGCTTAATTTTGTTGGATATATTATTTGCTCTGCTTCTTAACGTTTGCCCTCATTTCGTGTGGGCTGTGCGGGCTAAATTTTGTCTGATATATTATATGCCCGGCTTTTAACGTTTGCCCTCGTTTCGTGTGGGCTGTGCGAGTTAAATTTTGTCTGATATATTATTTGCCCTGCTTTTAACTTTGCCCTCGTTTCGTGTGGGCTGAGCGGGCTACATTTTGTTTTATAAATTATTCGCCCTGCTTTTAACGTTTGCCCTCGTTTCATGTGGGCTGTGCGGGCTAAATTTTATTTGTATATTCGTTCTGCTTCTAAAACTTTACCCTCGTTTCGTGTAGGCTAGTACGGGATATAATTACCATATTACACTATATTTAAATTGCTTTAAAAGTTTACCCTCGTTTTGTGTGAGCTCAGCGGGCTAAATTTTGTTTTGCATATTATTTTCCCTGCTTATAACGTTTGCCCTCTTTACCAGTGGGCTGTGCGGGCTAAAACTTTGTTTTGTAAAATATTCGCCCTGCTTTTAACTTTTGCCCTCGTTTTGTGTGAGCTGTGCAAGCCCTATTTTGTTTTGTATATTACTCGCCGTTATAAACTATTTGCCCCTTTGTGTGGGCCTCGCGGGCTATACTTTTGTTTGGTTTGTTTTTCGCCCTGATTCTCAACTTTTGCCCTCTTTTCACGTGGGCTTCGCGGGCCATTCTGCATTCGTCTGTTTGTTTATTTTCATCTTTAAAATCCGTCATGTTTTTTCCTCGCTCTTTATTTGAGCTATTTAGCGGTTTCGAATGTGTTAGCTTCACGTGCCACTTTCATGGTCACAAGTTGTGCGCTGTGTTTTTTATGGCTATATTACATTGTTGTTTTTACACCTTTTGTGTTTTCCTTGCCTATTGTTGGAATCTTTCTTTTTATTCAGTTCCTTTTTTAAATTTTTTATTTCTGTCAGCCCTGCATTATCGTTTACTCGAAAGTGCACAAGGCACCTCAGTCGAGTCATTGATACAGAGAATTTCATATTATGGTGGCAGAAGAGTTGAGGACTTCGACAAGTATGAAGCGCTTCGTTACGCAGAAGAATTAGCTTCTGTTGCAAAGTCCTCCAGTCACCCCAAGGCCGCCAGCTATGATGTTATCGCTTCGACTTTGAGAGAGAAGCTCCACGTCCCAGCTGAGCAGTTCAAGGCGTATTTCCTGGCTTTGTTAGCTGACAAGGATTTCTCCCGTGTTATCGAAACGATCTCGAAGGTTGACAAGTCCTTCCAGCGGTCCTCACCGTATCGCACACAGACGCGTAGAGGACGATTGCCATATCAGCAACCATATTTTCAAGCCTATCAGCGGCCATCCTCTCGCGTTATTTGTTACAAATGTGGTGAACCAGGGCATAAGTCACCCCAGTGTTGGAAGCGCGCTCCTTCTCGTCAGCCTTCTTCTGCTGCTCAGCCTCGATTTAACCGTCCTTCAACATAATTTTGTTGTATCATCTTATGCAATAAAGATTTTTCTCTAGGCGAATAGTGCATTGTTTTTACTTGCCTTATGTTTCCTTTATTTTTTGTTATTTCGGGGTTTCCGTCTTTAATCCTTCACCCTTTTATCCCTTAATACCGACTTATATTTTATATATTTTATATTTGCCCACTCGCTTTACTGTTATCCACTCGCTATATTGTTCTCGCTCCTCTTTCTTCTTCCCTCGGGTGGCATTCTCAAGGGGAACGAATGTTCCCTCTCGGATTACCGGGGCTGAGTTTGCCATTCCCTGGGCCTTACCTTTTCTTTCTTCTGTTCTAGTTTTTCAAGATGCCTTTTCATGACTGGGAAAAGACTCCCAACTTTTGATCCTGCCAAGATTTCTGTTAACTCGCCACGTTGGGTCAATTATAAGGGATCTCTTACTGAGGCCCAGGAAATGGCAGACAACGCCCATATTAGTCAAGATTTCATCTTAATCGCTTAAAAGACTTCGTTTCTGCGTTTCCTCGTTCCTAATTTCTGTTTTTGTTAGGATGGGGTTTTTAGTTTGGGGTTCTCATTTTGAGGATGGGCATCCGTTTGTGCGGTTTTTGTAGTTTCCGCCGTGGTATTTTAGGGTTATCTTCAACACGAGACTGTTGGTGCCCATACTCAACAATAGGCGTGAGGGAGACAGGTGAGAATAGACTACTATTCTCAGCGGTCTCACCTCGCGCGTATAAAAGGCAGAGTAGACAAAGGAGTGATGCCATTCTCTCGAAGCTGCTAAGCAGTTTATATTCAACATGTTGACCGTTCTCATTCGTTTCCTTTTACGCCTATCCTTCTCAGGTCTCGTTTCTGTGGCTTTTTCCCGCCCTACCCACCTCAGTTTTATATTAGGATTATATTAGTCAACAGATCGAGACTGTTGGTGCCCATACTCAACAATAGGCGTGAGGGAGACAGGTGAGAATAGACTACTATTTTCAGTGAAAATGGGAGAAATTATCGAATTTTCCTCCTGTCTGATTATTCAGCTCTTTCTAAGGCTTGGTTACTGGTTTAGGGCCCTGGTTACAGCATTATATCAGGTCCTGACAACAATCACAAGGGTATAGTGTACTGGTACCGTATTGAACTTCCGGGTTTTCCAAGAAATGACGTCAGTTCGGTTGTGCATCTATTTGCATTTAACAACAACAGCATTTCGAGCTTGAGCAAAGTCTGGAGATCTGAGGCTTCTCGGGCCACGAGACAGGCATCCTAACTCGACACTGCGCACATCTAGGTGGCCCAAAGTTCATATATTTTAAGTTCCGGCTGATTTGAATTTACGGACTTGGAAACGCTCTAGATCACACAGGTAAGAAAAGCAGACTTTACAATTGTCGCGATGACCACGAACTTTACTCACATTATGATACATTTTTATAAGCTAAACTGTACTAGAAAGCTATTGCTAGCAATCTTAAAATTTCATAATTGTTTTTAGAGGCTCATCTCGATCACTTAAAGTTTTGATGTCAAAATTTAAGTCGCGCAAAAATTATTCCAAGAGAATCTCGTGTCTCAAAGGACAGCCGTCGGTGGAAATCGTCAGACTGGGAAACGTATACTTACAACTCAGGTGATAACTGGACGCCAAAATACTGTACGATTCGCAATTTTTCTTTTTTTTTAAGCTTTTATCTGTGCTAAAATGAGCAAATGGCGAAAGACGAAAGGGAATATTTAATGAATGGTAAAATAAATAGTGCTGTTGTGACGAGGGACCATGGGGTTAACTGAAAATCAGTGCTGCAACGACAGGGTCGCGTTTCGCTACATCAAGGTTCTTTTCCAGTTGAAAATATTGTCCGCCATAACGAGAACTTTGTTATATAGAGGTTTATTAAATCGAGGCTCACGGCATTTTATAATTTTGTTTCACTTCACAGAAAATGGTGGAGGGTTCGCTGCGCAGTGTTGACCCACTGGCGTATTATGTGAATACGTTGTCTGATTTTGACGTCGAGGTAGTCGACGCTTACAGCAAGAAAGACAACTACAGAATAAAACAGTTAGCAAGCACAGGCAAAATGGACGTGGATATTTTTATTTGCGTGAACAAGCGTTGGCATGGTTTTATTGTGTGCGTTCCGGCCGGTGAAGACGAAAACGGTTTACTTGACTTCTCGGATGTGATACGAACTCCCTTCGACGTTCCCTCTGTTAGTTTGTGTTGGCAATTCGAGTTGTGCATGGAAGACGAACAGCAGCGTATGTACAAAATACGCAAAGAATGCCAGCTCTTCAAAGATGTCGAGGGAAGAATTCAGCGCAGCTTTTACATCGGCAGATTCAAGGAAACAAGCGTGAACGCTTTGCAGTTTGTTGCCCTGAGAGCAGCCCCTCACCGTTACAGCGTTCTGCTGGAGGACTGCGTCGAGTTCGCGAAGGAATTTTGTATCCAGGCCCTCGCCTATTGTTCCAACTGGCGTGATTTGGAGGAAAAAGTTCACAATAACATTCGCAAGGCGACCGCTACTGGATTTAGCGTCGAGAAGCTGTCGCGAAATATCCGAAGTTCCGGCTGGCTGGGGAATACATTTCTTGGAGGGGTGAACGTTGGTGGTTTGATATCGAGTCGTCACCGAGTTGTCGGGGTTATTGCATTGGCTATAGTTATACTTGCTTATCCTTTTATTGTCGCTGTTGTTGTCTTCAAAATAATGAAATAAACTTTGGTACGCATCACAAGTTAGTTAGTAGGTATGGATTATGCATAGTTCAATTTAACCCTCCCTTCAGGCAATCCCGGGGGTCGATGGCGAGTCCCGGGGGTGGAGAATTGCCTCTCACCAACTAAGATCAACTGAGGAATTTAAAAACATGACAAATCTCCAGGGGTATACACAGGGAGTGCGAACAGGTAGAATCGAGTCATGCATTTTAAATGATATATTTCAGTGGAAAAGAATCTTTTTGTCTAACATAAGGTTGATGATTCGTTGTGGTTCTTGTATTAAAATGAGAAATTAAATATAAACTGGGTTACCTAAACAAAATTCAGATTTCCGAGTTATTGTACTTTGTCATTTTCATTAAAGTAAAAAAGATCCTTCCAGGTGAATTCTGCTGTCAGTTATTGAGGTCGTTGAAAAGAGTCTGCACCTCTTTCAAGGACTTGGCAAAAATAGACAAGTAAGACTCGCATCCTACGTCCGCATCGGCGGTAGATAGTACAACAATTATTCCTTCTCCATTTTTGTTGATGCCATTTGCCTTCTCGATCAACTTCTCAGAAGTGGTTATGTGCTTGTTGAGGAAAAAATTTTTGAATGCTTCAAGCCAAACTCTAAAGCCATGTAACGAGCCAGTAACACGTGTGTTGTGTCACCACCAATTCTCGGGTTCACATCGACCAGGTAATTTCTGTGATTTGTGATCAAAACCTCAAAATTGACCAAAACGAAGTAGCCTCGTTCTTGAAGATATTGCTTAATTGGCAAAGTGAACTCGTCATGCATAAGGTTTTCATATTCCTCGTGTTTGTCCCAGTCCACTGTTCCGGAGTTGAAGGAGTGCCCATTAAATCCTGCGATTGCTGTACCGATCCAGAAGATTTCCCCCGATTTGTGCAGGTAAAAATGACAGCTGGGCACGTCTTTTATCCCAGGGATAACTTCTTGGTACACGACTTCTCCCTTCCAGCCGCACACCTCTCTGATTTTTCGCAAAGTGGCAGACAACTCGTTCTCATTTTGCACAAGACTGTTTCCAAGCCCACCTGCGCTCATGTCCACTTTAACCATGCAAGGAAAGGAAATTGCATCTTCATTCATGTGTCTCGGCGATGGTGCTTTTATGTCAAGTATCGAGCTCTTGAGTTGTACTTCGTATATAATATCTGGATCTACGCTGTGCTTTTGTTTCGGGATGCCTTGGAACGCCGCTGCAGTCACGACTGGTACATCATCTCGCAGTCCTTCTTCCAGAGATTTAATAACTACGGGAGGGAAAGCGGAAAGCCATTGTTTCCAGTGCTGTTGCAAGTACGATTCTGGTTTACATTCCATAATAACTGGAATTTCATCTCCGACAGCGGGAAGGTGTCGAAATGGCGACAGAACCCGACGAATTGTCAGTGAACATGGTGGATAATCGAATATTCGGTGTTTCCTGTTGTTTAAGAATCTGTATCCTTTGGCAAACGAAGATGGTTTCTGTGGAAGAAAATAGGCTTCCTTTAGGTCTTGTTCAATGAGACTTCCAATGGTGACAACGTTCTTTGAAGACATCGCGATGTCTCAGTTCCAGTGACCTGATTGACGGGCGTTGAAGATTCAACGGCGCGCCCGGTGGAAGAAAACGACACAACAATTTCCCCGTGTGATCCTCACTACATTCAGTTAATGTTCAGCTTGGCGAAGTTGGGAGTCCATGAGGCCAGCGGGATATTCACTAAAATGTTTGGCGTGACGGTTCGTCTATCGCATATCTCGAAGAATTCGTAAATAACTCGCCTGCGGCGTGATTTACAAATTCTTCTCGTGTTCTGCCAACATCCCGCGTGGTTTATCAGCTTATAAACCATAGAAACTTGTGGTCTATTGCGTAAATAATTTACATATTCCATAAACTGGTTTTTGAACATTTACTCTTGAAGGTATTGCTCAACTGACAAAGGTTTTCATATTCCTCTTGTTTGTCCCAGTGCAAGAATAGCCATTAAATTCTGTTATTGCTGTGCCGATCCAAAAAATTTCACCCGATTTGTGCAGGGAGAAATGGCAGCATGGCAATTCTTGGACGTCAGGGATAACTTCTTGGAACCCGACTCCTCCCTTCCAAACAAAAAACCTCTCTGATTTTTGCAAAGTGGCAGACAGCGCGCTCTCATTCTGCAGGCCCACCTGCGCTCTTGTCGACTTTATAAGACATGCAAGGTAAGGAAATTGCATCTTCATCCATGTGTCTTTGCGATGCCGCTTTAATGTCAAGTGTCGGGCCGTGTTGAGTTGTATTTCGTATATAAGAACTGGATCTACGCTTCGCTTGTGTTTCGGGATGCCTTGGAACGTGGCTTTAGTCATGAGTGGTACATCATCTTGCACGCAATTCTTCTTTCAGTAACAGCGGTATCAGTGTACCTCAGTTGACCACGTTTTGTGGCGAAGCTTTAAAAATAAACCCCCCAAAAGTATACATTTTCTGAAAGCTTAATGAATGAGGAATTCGATTGAACCCTTCTCTTTTTTAGAAAGGATAATAGGTTTAGAATTTTTGCTCAATAAAGTGATATTTCCCTTTTGTCTTTATCAAGTTCGTTTACACGCCTCGATTGTTGCCGTGCAACGTGTTTAGCATCGCAAATGATTCGCTACAGATGGCCCTTCAAAAGTATGTCTCCGATTTCTCAAAGATCGCTTTCGGTTTTCTTTTATGCCACTCTAAAGTTTGAGGTTCTAAAGCTTGTCATACCCTTGAACAAACAAGGCTATAACAGGTCAAAATTTAGAAATCGGAGACATCCTTTGTAGAGCAGGTATTAAGGAAAATTTCAGCAAATTTCAGCTCAATCGGTTGAAAGGTGACAGTTAACGAACTTAAAATGTGCGTACGTTAAGGGAAATTTTTATTTTCGAGATACAGTCGAAAAAGCTATTCCAGCGGTTTGTCTGGTCTAAGCAATTGATGACACACGAAGTGTCAGAATTAATGATGCATTGACAGATAACTAAGGATCGGCTTGCTGTTGCTATGATGTTGATGACGTTCTACATTTTACAGCCTCCAATAGACCCTATGCAAAAATGGCTGCCATTGTTGTTTGTAGTCTGTTCAAGTTTGTTAAGATTCCGATCGCGACACTTGGAAGAAAATGGCATAATATACTACTCTGAGAAGTTTCAGTGTTTTTGGTTAAATTTCTGCAAAATTGTGACCGATTTAAATTTAAGAGATTTGTATGGAAAAAGCTACTCTGGCCTGCCTAGCCTCGCTTTCATGTTTTTGGCAATATAAATGGTCCTATAACTTTCCATTGGTTAGAAGTATAGCCTCAAAACTCCATATATCGATTTAGTTTGACTTAATCTTTAAGGGAAAGTAATTAATTCTCTTGACAAATGTTTCTTTTCGGGGTCAAAAAATAGCAGCCGCCATATTTGCATAGGGTCTATGATCCAAAAAATTACGGAAATGAATAGTCTCCTACGCAGCCGTTATTAGGGGATTGCGTTACACTTGTCCCCACTAACGTCTGCTTTACCGAGGCCAACATTCCTTTCCGCCGCTTCGCCAATCAGATTCCTGAAAGCCGACCTTCACCTTGACCGCCGCTTAGCCAATCAGATTTTATCAACTAAAATCCCCACGACGCCTCTCCCGCCGCGAGACATGCGATGAGATGAAACCTGCCAGGGACGATTGATTTTACTCCAAGTCAGAGATTTCTCTGGTAAATTCATTTTAGTCGAAAGCAAGTTCTGAATTTGCGAAGGGAAATTTATTTACTCCTTAATTTATCAACTGGATACGGTAAGTCGTTTGTTATCAAGTTTTGCCTTCAGTGTGTTCGACAGTCCTGCTCATTGATTTTCAGTTTTCACATTTTTCCCCACAGCTCCGCAAAAAGACGTACAATCCAGCAACGAATTTCTGAAGTTCAGCCAAATGAAAAGCTAGCCTATGGGTCCAAGTTTCCACGTTTCTGACTCTAAACGACTGCGTAGCGATTTTGGTGTTTGGAAAAATATTATTTCAAGTGTGTGCGCCGTCCATTAATCGTCGGTTGTTCAAACCCAATTTTAAGCAAATGGAGGCCTCAAATCAAAGGGCCAATGAAATATCGAAAGGAGAAGTTGAACATATTTTCAAGCCAGCCTTTTAACCCAGCAGCACTGGACGTTTTAAATCGTTCTGTGGCAAGTTTGTCGAATGAATGATTCAGCGCGGTGAAGTTGTATTCGCCTTGACTGGCTCTTTCCAATTTTACCCTTCGATTCGTTCACTCGTAAATACCACGGATGTGGACCTCTTTGATGATTTCTAAATTAATTCCGCTTTGCGTTTTCGAGTTGGCGAAGTCTTTTGTAGCATTTTATAGCGTTGAAATGAATATTTCTGATTCCCAAAATATTAACCCTTCCAACTTATGACCGAATCAGACTCGCACGCTTACCTCTTGTATTCACAATAAATAATATTTCATTTGGTGTTTCAACCATAAAAGTCCCATAAACGGAAAGTGAAACGGAAAAGAAACGGTCTATTTAATCTAAACAATCCGTTAAGAGTATCAACCGTTACAAAAATGAAATAAGCTTCACCCGTTCCTACCTTTCCTAACAGTTTTTTCCTTAAATAGGGTCAGAACCTTCGCGGCACACACCTATTCGAAATTTAGGGTAGTAGCCCCCTCCCCCCCCCCCCCCCCCCCGTGGGGCCTTCAAGTCTTTCCCCATGAGTAAACACGGTGGATCTTGGAATCTGTATCCTTTAACAAACGAAGACGATCTCTGCCGAAAAAAATATAGGGTTCCTTCAGGTCTTTTTCGATTAGGCTTTCAATGGTGACAGCATTCTTCGGAGACAATATTGCAACAATAACGCCTGTAGAGCCGAAACAGGCAGATTTCCACTGCGAATTAAAGCCCAATGCAGAACTTTTAAGTTTTGGCTTACTTTAGCTAAACACGAAGAGAATAATTGTTATAAATTATCTCAAATGGCTTACAATGATATAAAACGGACTAAAGACAAAGTTTTCTTTCTTTAGATCATATAGGTTTAGGAAATCTTTGGGAAGAAGCACATTTGTCAGATATAGGAATTGTAAGCATTATTAGACAAAGACTGAAGGATATCGAATTACAAAGGTGGTTCAGTGAGATGAATAATGACATAAGGAAAGATCCCAATCAAAGCAATAAAATGAGAACCTATCGTAAAGTCAAAACAATAGATAATTACAAATGCGAGGATTACCTTCGCCAACATCCGGCACAGAATCACGATGACAAAACTGCGACCTAGTCTTCATAGATTGGCAATAGAAACAGGGCGTTACATGAGACCATATAAGAAACAGAACGAAAGAATCTGCCCTTTGTGTAAGAAAGAAGCGGAAGATGAGAAACATTTCTTAGTCTCTTGTCCAGGTTATCGAGTAAAAAGGAAATATCTGAATGTTTACATAACGATTTTAAAATCCCAATTACAAAAATGTCGACAGAAAATATATTCCTGTTGCTGTTAAACCCCCCCCCCCCAGTCATAATGTTGAGTTACTGAAATTAATTGCAAAGCATATTTATGATTGTTATAAAATGAGACAAAAATGTAGGTAGTTAACATTTAAAGCAAGAAAATTATGAAATTGTTAATTTATTTGGAAAAATGTTGATGTACCAGGTACAAGACACCAAATAAACAAATATATGTATGTATCTATGTTAAGCCCGAGGGAGGGGGGGGGGGGTCGGGCTGCTCACTGGACTTTGACTGTGAGTTTTGTCCCCAGGGTGGCGATTTTTATCGGGAATTTTGACATGGCCGCCATTTTTAATAGTGGAGAAGTGGAAGATTTTGATGCTTTTGAACATGGCCCGGGGGTGGGGAATTTGACTTATCTTTTCAGAAAATGTCAAAATCCCTAACAAATACCCAACCCCCCATCCTCCCTCGGGTTTAACATTGATAGGTGCATTAGAGCTACCTGGTTATCTCAATTCTAATGGCGGGTGTTTCGGCTTCAAACGGCAGCGGAAGAAACCAATACGTTTAGCGCATAAATTATCTCATTTAAGGTGGCTGAACACAGTTTTCGCGCGCGCTCTGCAGTCGTTGGTGCTGACGCGAGGCAGCGCGCGCACAAGGATAACACAACAACAAATATGAGCCAAAAGAGTGATGAGTTTTTTGTTCCAAGGCGATTTTATATGGGGCATTTTTTTCTTAAAATGGTAGTATGTTGTAAACGTAGGTCTTGATAGAATGATATGTCAAAAAAAGTCAAATTTGGCAGGTTTTTAGTGTTATCGTGACTACCGTAAGAACCCAGTTAAATGCAGCGCATGCGTAGTTGGTCAAAAAATTGAGATTGAACTCTTTAGGTCCAGTCTTTCCGAAATACGCGTTTTTCTCGAAAACCGCTCATTAGAATTTTACCAACTTTGGTAGGAAAATACTTCAAAAAACAAGAAAGAAAGCTGTTGCAAACATTTTGAAATTTGACAGAGGAAATTGTAAATAATGGAGTTATCTTTCAAGGACGAATAGCTAAAAATCGGTCTGTTAAAATTACATTAGAATAGTGTCCACTTGTGGGTATTGTGATAAGTTTGTTTCGGGCAAATGATAGAGAAAATCTAACGACTGAATTTTCCGCAAATATACAAAACCCGATTTTAAATTGATGTTTACATCCAGTCATGTTGCCATGGCAACAGCGCACACGTCAGCGCATCTATCAAAATTCGAAAGTTTATCCTTTAAACTGATGTCATGCCAATTTTGAGGACCTATAGTTTAATTGTTCTCGAATAAAAGGCAAATGCAAAATAGGTTTCAAAAACTGTGTTCGGCCACCTTAAATATCCCAGGACAAAGGACAAAACAAAAAGTGATGAATATTACTTTCATGTTGCCGCCACAACAAAATTAATGAAGGACAGGAAAATTAGTTTTCAAACCTTTGGGAAAGTTACTATTTCGTATTAGCTGCATTAGCAGACGAACAGTGGAACTTATATCCTAAACTCGCAAATATAAAAAGGAAAAAATTACTCACATCTGTACAGCACTCCCATATGATCTTCGTTTTCATGTGACGTCATAAAATTCTGAAATCAAAATTCGCTAGACCTGCTAAATTTTCGTTGCCATTAGATGTAAGGCTAACTAAAAATATATCTTTTACCAAATTTTCAGCTCGATAGTACCCTTTGTTTTGAAAACATAGCATCTTGAATATTTGAGTTCTCGGCCGTCAAGCTGAGAACCATGACAAAACTGTTTTGTTTAGAAATAGCCACTCCTTTCGATTTTCAGATGTTTGAACATTACAGATACAATAAGTGGCGTTTATGTGGAAGTATAATAGCTCATGAGCCAAAAGTAGCACAACTGAATCCCAGATGGTTTCGCGTGCATCACGGAAGCGACACAAATATGGCGTCTCCATACTGAGCTTTGTAAATTTGCGTGGAACGTTTCGCGAACGGGACACCGCACAGGCCTGAGACTTGGAGTAATTTGTCATTTGTTTATTGTCTACACTCTCTGAAATTCTAAGCTTCTGTAGGTGAATTGTTTCGAATTTAGTTTTTGATAGCGTGACAGTGAAAACCACCAATACGGATTTTTTAACGAAAACAATAGGGACCCCGCTGGGCACCCCGCCAATCCAGTCACCAGGTTCTTAAAGATGCTCTTTGCAGAACTAGCCACAGCCATTTTGAGATCTCAATGCTTCAGTTATTATGTACGCATACTTTTCAAGTAAAACGAAGGTCGATCCGTTTACCTTTTTACAGCTGCGCGAGGACAGCTCTTTGATAATATTGTTATCTTAAAATTAATTATTAATTATGCAACATTATCTCCAAACATGACAAATATAACTGATCAGTTGTTGATTTTGTTAAAAAGAGCTTGCACTTCTTCAGATGTCTTTGTAAAAACAGACAAATAAGACTCGCATCCCTTCTCTGCATCAGCAGCAGATAGCACAATGATAGTTCCCTCGCCATTGATGTTGTTATTGTTTGCCTTGTCAACTAACTCTTTAGCTGTCATGTTGTTATGCTTATTTTTGCAAAATAGTGCAGAATGCTTCAAGCCAACATCTAATGCCATGTGACGAGCTAGTAGCAGATGTGTGGTGTCGCCGCCAATTCGTGGGTTTACATCGACTAGGTACTTGTCATGATCCGTGATCAAGACCTCAAAAGTGACTAAGCCAAAGTAGCCTCGTTTTTGAAGGTGTTTTTTAATTGGTAAAGTGAATTCTTCATACACGAGGTGTTCGTACTGCTCTTGTTTGTCCCAGTCCACTGCTCCCAAATTCCAGGAAAATATTCCATTGAATCCCCCTGATGTTGTACCGATCCAAAAGAGTTCCCCCGATTTGTGCAGGTAAAACTGAAAGCTGGGCACTTCTTTGACCCCAGGGATGAATTCTTGGAATACCATCCCTCCCTTCCAGCCGCACACATCTCTGATTTGTCGAAGTGTGGCAAAGAAATCACTTTCGTTTCTAACGAGCCAGCTTCCTCGTCCGCCAAAACTCATGTCGGCCTTTATAGCACAAGGATACGAAATAGCACTTTTGTCCATTTGTCTCGGAAATGGCACCCCGATATCGCCAATGGAACTCTTTAGCTCAAGCTCGTAAAGAATATCCGGATGTACGCTGTGCTTGTGTTTCGGGATTCCTTGCAACGCCGCTGTAGTCACGACTGGTACATCGTCTTGCAGTCCTTCGTCCAGTGACTTGATAACTACGGGAGGGAAAGCGGGAAGCCATTGTTTCCAGTGCTGTAGCAAGTACGATTCCGGCTTACACTCCATAATAATTGGAACTTCATTTCCGGCTGCAGGAAGATGACGAAATGGCGACAAAAGTACTTCATTATATAGCGGGGATGGCGGGCAATCGTAAACCCAGTATTTCTTGTCGTTCAAGAACCTGTATCCCTTCAAATACGATGAAGGTGAGTATGGAAGAAAATAAGCTTCCTTCAGGCACTTTTGAATGAGCCTTCCAATTGTGACAACGTTCTTCGAAGTCATCGCGACGTTTGTTACCTACAACAAAGATCAAGAGCAAAGTCAAGTGATTCGAAGAGGTTCTCGCTTAATGCCTAAGGAAATACCGTTTGTTTCGCATTACGGTATCGAATCGCTCCACCGCCCAAACTTAGCGATGCGATACCGTCATGTCACAAATTTGCATCATAAAGGGTAAATGTTAAAATAGACAGATTTCGCAACAAAAGTTCTGTTTGTTTTAACATCACGACAGTAGCAAGACTTGGCATAGGCGAGGCAAACTGAAATCTGCAGCTATTCACAACACTCGAAATAAAGCGCGAAGACTGAATCCCAGAGGTATTTCTACTCAACCTATGTTAACGAACCCCATTGACTCTGTCATTCCCCAGGGATGTAAATAACGATAAAAGATGACTCTCACTAGCATTCTGCCCTTCAAACGTGATCAAGCGCCTGGAAGAGAAGGTCGCGAGATTTTTTCTCTACGACCCCCGAATTTCAAGCGAGGGTCGTTGCGATCGTTGCAGATCAACAGATACCTATTCAACCAGCACGACCGGCGCAGCTGATTTCCGTTTCGTGAACGGTCGATTGGTAACCAAGATTTTCGGAATGGACAATACTATACCTGTATAATTTGGTTTTATCAATTGGGTTGATAATGTCAATTGGCCACCGTAAAGAGATTCAAGAGCTTCGACGAAGGGCTAACGCTCGAAACGTCAGCTCTTGAATCTCTTCACGGTGGCCAATTGACATTATCAACTCAGTTGATAAAACCAAATTATATTGTTATACTTCCGACCGACGCAGCACCACAGTTTCTTTAGAAACGTACCCCCAATACTATACCTGCTCTAGTTTAGGCCTGAACTAAGTCGAAACCGGTTGTAATTTGGTGATAGACTAATAGACTAATACCAATTGTTCACTTTGCTAGCCTGCGTCGCAGACGGACAAAACCGCCGGTAAAGTCCTTCCTCGCAACGGCTCCCAAAAGCTTGTTCCGTTTACAAGAATCTGTGTATTCATTTCTGTTTGGCTAGTATCATATTGCTTTCTATCGAGCTTTTCGATTGGTCCAATTTGAATTTACTTCACGTGCAGTAGACGTGCAGTCAACTGTGCAGTCACGTAACGAGTTAATATTCCTTGTTTTTCCCGTGAAAACAAACGACGGAGATCAGTGATGAATGTTCGAAATCGATCAACTTCTACTAGAACGAGAAAACACACTTAAGACATTTCTTGGAGGCCACAATGTATTCGTGAATTTGACAACATGATACCGCAAATCTTTTACTTTCCAGTGTCTTCCAATCGCACCGGAAGCGCTCGTGGTTCCAGTGTTGTCGTTGTGATATCGCTGTTGCGATTGCTTATGGAAGACTCACGTCGCTTATCTTTTATGATAATGGAGTCCCAGCAGACATTTAAGTTCTTCCTCTAACTTTTCTATCTGCTCAAGAAGTCTTCTTCGTTTTTTTTCAGTTCTGCAACACAGTTTTTGCAGATGTACTTGCTTAGTGATCGGATCGATAACTCCAGCATGTCGAATTGTTTCCACCCTTTCTCGAGCAATACTCTTTCGTGACTCTTATCTATTAAATGACAGCATAAAGTACAATATATGGACAAATTAGACACAGGCTTTTTGACCTCTACGACTTTTGTTTTTCAAAGTGTAAGCTTCTCAAATTGTCGCTTGACAATTACGCGATATAATACGAAACTAGCCAATCAGAAATGAATACACAGAGCCTTGCAAACCTGCAGGGGGTAGGAACAAGCTTTTGGGAGCCGTTGCGCAGACGGACTATACCGAGGATTATGTGACACGTCCGGCTGCAACGCAGGCTACATAATGCACAAAATGCACAAACCGTGACGTAGCTACTTTAAGCGAGCGCGACGCTCTTACCTCTTGGTTTTACTCTTGATCTTTTAATTAATTAATTAATTAATTTATTTGGGGAACAAATGTCGCGATGACTTCGAACAACGTTGTCACAACTGGAAGGCTCGTTAAAAAGTGCCTGAAGGAAGCCTTTTTACTTCCATACTCAACTTCATCGTATTTGAAGGGATACAGGTTCTTGAACGACAAGAAATACTGGGTTCACAATTGCCCGCCATCTCCGCTATATTTTGATCGCCTTTTGTCGCCATTTCGTCATCTTCCTGCAGCCGGGAATGAAGTTCCAATTATTATGGAGTGTAAACCAGAATCGTACTTGCTACAGCACTGGAAACAATGGCTTCCCGCTTTCCCTCCCGTAGTTATCAAGTCACTGGACGAAGGACTGCAAGACGATGTCCCAGTCGTCACCACGGCGGCGCTCCAAGGCATCCCGAAACACAAGCACAGCGTACATCCGGATATTCTTTACGAGCTTGAGCTAAAGAGTTCCATTGGCGATATCGGGGTGCCATTTCCGAGACACATGGACAAAAGTGCTATTTCGTATCCTTGTGCTATAAAGGCCGACATGAGTTTTGGCGGACGAGGAAGCTGGCTCGTTAGAAACGAAAGTGATTTCTTTGCCACACTTCGACAAATCAGAGATGTGTGCGGCTGGATTCCACGAATTCATCCCTGGAGTCAAAGAAGTGCCCAGCTTTCAGTTTTACCTGCACAAACCGGGGGAACTCTTTTGGATCGGTACAACATCAGGGGGATTCAATGGAATATTTGCCTGGAATTTGGGAGCAGTGGACTGGGACAAACAAGAGCAGTATGAA
>OX393566.1:21178317-21193317 GCA_947652115.1 Blastomussa wellsi | reverse complement strand
TCTCGATCACTATAACAATTTTCTACAGGAGTGACCGTCTTCTTTTGTTACAGTCAAACCAAGTTAACCGTACCCCCCTACAGTACATTAATGAATTGATTATTGGGAAATTGAACCCATTATTCGTTTCAGTGTTGCATTCGGTTTGAAAAGGAGCGGATCAATGCTCAACTCAAAAGACGATTTCTGATTGGACTAGGCGAGAGCTTTTCTTGGTTATTTACACCTCATAGAATTTGCAGAAATTCTTATGTAAATGGTGAGAAGAAAAGCGTTTTCTGGTGAAGATCTTACAAGTTTTTCGTGAACATTTTTACGTAGCTCACTTCCACCATGGGAAAAAGTAGTCAAGGTTCCGTACGTACCGTTGAAAATCACCAATTGTCTTCCTAAAATTACGCGATATCACTTGGAAGTACGAATTTCCCATCTGAATTTGTCTGAGAGAGGTTTCCCAAGCTCCTCAATTCGGCCATGCAAGTTGGTTCCTTGCCGCCATTTTCCCTTCCGTAGTTATTTAAGTCACTGAAAGAAGGACTGAGTGCAAGATGATGTACTACGCATGACTAAAGCCACGTTCCAAGGCGAAACACAGCGTGGAAACAATTCTTATCATTGTACGAAATACAACCCAACCGACTCGATACAACGATATACCTGACATTAAAGCGCCATCGCCAAGGCACATGGATGAAGATGCAATTTGCTTTCCTTGCATGGCAACAACAGAATTTAATGGCTATTCCTACACTTCCGGTACAGTGAACTGGGACAAACTCGAGGAATATGAAAACCTTATGTACGAAGAGTTCACTTTGCCAGTTAAGCAATAAATAACTTCAAGAGCGTGGATACTTTGGCTTGGTCAGTTTTGATGACAGATCACGGAAATTACCTGGTCGATGTGAACCCGAGAATTGGCACGACGCAGCACCACAGTTTCTTTAGAAACTTACCCCTCTAACTTTGACGTCTACTGTTTTCTTCTTAAAAATAAGCATTTCGAAATTCTAATTCAGTGTGGATAAAAAAAGCAACGGCTAAGGTTTACTAATCTAAGTGGGTGGACGGAGGGAGGAAAGGTGGATAGATGAGATGGGCTCTCTCCTCCGCAGAGTCTCCGGGGAGGGGGAGAAGGGGAGAATTAAAAATCCGGGAGCGCGGGGCACGATGGGAAAGGCGTTTTCGTCCTTCCCAGCATTCACCGCGAACTCTGAATTCCCTTCTCCCCAGCCTCCACGCGCTTTCTTTTCACCTCTCCCTATTCCCCTTCCCGAAAATGAAAGAGGCCTCTGTGGAGGAGAGAGTGAGATGTGCAAGACAGGAATCACAGCTTCAACTGAATTTGTCGTTTCCATTTTTTATTTCCTCATTTTGATTCAACTACACAAACCTCTAATTAAAACTTAAAAAAAAAATCCAGGAAAGCTACAAATCAATTCGACTATTGTTAGACCAATGCTAGCACGTTAAAAAAGCTAAGGCGACTGGAATTTCTTGAGTTGATTGAGTGGAGTGAACTACTGGCATTGTTTCTTTTAACCTCGAACAGCTTTAATAATCCTTAAAAACAAAACACAACCTTGATTGACTTGCTCTGTTATAAACCGTTTAAATCTTTCTTTCTCCTTTCCGGAATTTCCGCTGCTGGAATTGTAAGAAACCCGATTTACTTAACGCTTTGTTTAGTCAAAACAAGCAGGAAACTTCTTTAGCTGACAGTCACTTCTCCAACCAAATTCTTTGATCAAACAGAAGCAAGCCAACAAAGAGTGGAGGGTTTTCCATTAACATTAGAATTACTACTAAACATATTATTAGGAGACTATTATAATAACGTGACATTTCTGACTTGCTCTTTTAAGGTGGCTCCATAAGGTAATCATGCATATGTGATGTGGGGTGCGCTGGTGTTATAGTTTGACATCTGGCTTTCGCATTCGCTTTTACTCCCAGCTCGCTCAACTGACTTACAATAAGTAATGATACAATACAATACAATAATACAATAAGCACTGATAAAATATTGTTCTACAACCATCTGGGATAAATTAATAGCTTTAAGTCCTGAATTAAGACTACCCAAACAAATGCGACTTTTAGTCTTTCAATATGCGATTTTCTTCAATTTGCTTCGGTAAAATTTGCTAACATTTTCACAGGATATAGATGCTTCCCGGAGACGAATTTTAAACTGGAAAAAAACATAGGGGTTGTAAAGGCAGTTTCTTTGTTATTTGCAAATTTGTTGTTTTTCACTCCTCATAAAATTCAGTGTTATAGACTTTCCTGAAAAATGAGCGTCATGTAAAACAAAACAAGTAAACTAAACTAAACTCGAGAAAAAATGGAGGAAAGTTGCCACTTTTGCCACTTTTGTAACAAATACGTCACCAGAATAGGAATTCGCCAAGATCGTAATTTGAGCATGCGTCAACTCAGGAACCACGAACTTGGCTGATACTGGGCGTTTGATGAAACTCAATGAAGAAATCTACAAACGCATAATGTTAAAAGTCTGTTATGGAGTCAGTTTTTCGTTGAAATGTATGACATAATTTCTTGGTTGATCAGTTTTACCTGAGCTTCAGCCTTGCGTCAACTTGATCTCAAATGCTTTCACCAGCAGCACGCGGGCGGTCGTGAAACTATATGGAGCCACCTTAAAGACGAGGAGTTCAGCTACTAACCAATCACGTTTCGTTTTCGCGTTCGCCTTATTATTCTCTTCTGATTGGTTACTGCTAGTGAAACTGTTTGTGATTGGTTCTCTGATTGGATTTGCTAACGTCAGTGGAAAAGCATTCTTTATATTGGCTTCCTTAGCGGTGACGTCATAAAACGGCTTTCACTACGTAAATCGCAGGGTTTTCATGTTTTGTCGCTACTAATGGAACATTTATTTTGTTTAGCAATGAAAATAGCAGATTTTAACCTCATTTCTGAATCGAGACGTTAGTACTGATGTAAATAATGCTATCTAATTTTGAACTTGCCAATTTCTCTTACCCAATGCGTGGGTAAAGATGACATCACCTCCAAGGAAAAATTCTTATTCTACAACTACGCTATTGCTATTAAACCCACACAAATTAAAACCCAAATCATGTAAAATCCAAATCTAAAAGCGTCAGTTGACCGAATTCAATCACGCAGATGTGAGACCTAAGTCTCTGTACCATTTGACAGCTACATGGCAGCCAAGTTGTAAAAAATCCATGTCGTCATTAACGAGGCTTAGATAACAGAGGACATGTACCGATCGGTTTACGAATCCGATAATCTTAGACGAACATTGCACGAGTGGTTGGCACTACATTTTTACTTTGTCAGAGTGCGTTGCTTTGCAACCCCTTAGTTTAAAATTCGATTTTTTAATTTGGTACTCAGCATGCTCAGCCCTTTCAATGTTGTGTTCTAACCCTGAATTTAATTCTAACTTATTAATCTAAAACCAGGATAAAATTTCTTTCGTTCTGTAAGACGTAAGTGTTAAAAAGTTTGTTTCCTCTTAAGGGATGCAATAATGTGAAATATATGAAATAATTCATATTTGAACTGCGAATGTAGTTGAAAGCGAGGAATGATCATCGCAGTGAATTTCCAATCTAAGCAATTGGAAAGAAGAAGCCTGAAAAAATTCAGGGCTTCAACGGGATTCGAACCCGTGACTGATCTATGAGGCCACACATTGGGAGCGAGGTTCCAAAGTGTGGCTTCATAGCTCAGTTGGTAGAGCATGCGCATCGCCCGTTACGGCGGAGGTCACGGGTTCGAATCCCGTTGAAGCCCTGAATTTTCAGCCCTGAAAATTCACTGCGATGATCATTCACTCGAAATTGTATTTAAAAGGCCTGTTCTTGAATTTAATATAAATAATTAAAATGTAAATGTACTTTCCACGCAAGTTGGATAGTACTAAATATCGTCTATAAAGATTCTAAAAAATATAAACAATCACAGTGTACTGAGACAGAATTCAGAACTTGAACGTTTTGAGAAGTTTTAGAAAAAAGATTTAAAATATTCCGTTGATCAGTTTTTTAAAGTAGAGGAAAACTTTGCAAGAAAAATAACATGTTCAACATTTCCATATCAAGAAAGGGAATTTTTTTTTCGGTACAAAAGAAGTTTTCCAGAATAGGCCACTTTCGATATATTAAAATTCAGCGTGGTAGCGAGCCCTAGAAAACACAAACAAATAAAATAAAAATGCATATTTATTAATTTATTTTGTTCGTGTCCTCTAGGCTTCGCTATCAAGCTGAATTTTAATATAGCGAAAGTGGCCTATTAGACACAAGCTTTGAGACAGTTCCAAGTAAAGTCTATCATCAAATTTGTGAGTATTGGTTTAATCGATGACAAAAAATGTAGGAATTGTGAATGATGATGATTAAATTTCTATACAGGACAGCGAATGAATTCAAATGCGGGTTATGGTTGATGGAGATCTTTCAAATATAAATGATTGCTATTTAGGTTGTGTTCTCTTTTCTCGACTGATTCAAAAACCGTTTTACTGACAATGGTACAACTGACTGCTAGTCACCGAAACACAGCTCCCATTCAAGGCAAACACCACAAAACACAGAACACCGGAACACCCCGAAACACCTGAAATACCATAAAATACCAATAAATTTCTGGTGTTCTGGGGGTGTTCCGGGGTGTTCCGGTGTTCCTGGTTTTAGAACATGCCAACAATTTTGTACAAGAAACAAAAACAATCTGGACGGCTTTCAGTCGATTTTCTTGGTATGTACAATGAAACTCGACACTCCTTTTTTTCAATGAAAATAAACGCACAATGAGACGCCATTAACAGAATGACCTTGGGGAAAGAATTCCTTTAATTTAGCTACCACAAGCGATGCAATGTCACGTGACTTGGAGCGATAGAAAGTAATAGGTCATTTCCGCTGTATTAAAATTCAACTTGATAGCGAGGCCCAGAGAACACAAGCAAAATAAATTAATAAACCGATGCGTTTTATTTTCTTTGTTTGTGTCCTCTAGGCCTCGCTACCAAGCTGAAATTTAATAGAGCGAAAGTGACCTATTCGCGTTTGCGTCAGCTTGCATTACAACGCTTAGTGATTGGTTGAAAAATCCCGCGCCATTTTCTGGACCAACCAGAAGTAAAACGGAAACAAATCGCGGCTCGCTCACACACGTTTTCCCGCGCTTTTTGTCGGCTACATATCTTTGCTTCGATTCTTGATTGGTTCACAGGATTGTCTGCGTTCTTTGTGATTGATTGACCAAAGTGGTAACTTTGGTTTCGGTTTTACGTCACTTATCGAAAATCGCTATAAAATGATTGGTTGTTGAATCAAATTGAATCGAATTTCAATTTCTTTACAACACGAAAGAAAATTTCCTCCTCTAAAGTCATACTAGCTGTTTAGTTTTTTTCTCTATCGACAACCGAATACAGCTGCTTTTTGCTAAACTACAATTAAAACTCCAGCTCTCTTGCATCAAATTCTATAGGCTGGTATTGCCACCTAACTACTTAAGACGTGAAATCTCTTTTGCGTCAGCTTTTGTACAAATGCGCGATGTATCTTTCATAAAATAGACAGTTGAGAATAGCTCTTATAGCAATTGCTCCGTAGAAACATGGAAACGGGGAACATTGGGGTTAACTCGTTTACATGTCAATTTTCTTGTCGACTGCTTGCACAAATGCCACAAGAGCTATTAAGAATTAAATACGGATCACAATAGATTCTTTCTTTTTCTTCTTAGTTTTGAAAAAACAATTTTAAAATAATCTTATTCTTTCCTTTTTTGAAGTAAAAATCAATCTCGCCCCAGGGCTTCACATGGACATACGGACACACTTTAAAACACACGACCTGGTTATGAGAATGACACTGGAATAAATTCGTTTTGTAGCGAATGAAACCTACAACCTAAAATTTTCACTAACGAGAAGGACCACAGATCATTTCTCAATGAAGTTCCGGTTGCACTGGAAATAATTTGGTGTAACTCGAAAATTTTCCTTTCGAGAGAAACTTCGTTTCCAGACTCTTCGCATTTTGAAGTTGTTCAAAATTCGTTCACATATCAAAGAACAAACCCACCCAGAATCGTCGCGGTAACATTCTCAGAGGAATCGGCGAATGGGTACGATTAAGGTAAGAGCTGGGTAAAAATGGATCAGAAACCGACTTTAAAAATCTAAACCACAGACAAGGATGGGTTTCATAAATAAGGCGGCCGAAAATTTGCCGGAAATGACCCAGCTTCCAGTAAAATAAAACTTGGCATTAAAATGGATACCTCGTACTTGCGTAACATTGCATTCCTAATAACATAAAAACCCTGACCCTAATCTGAAAATAAATCGTTGCTTACTAATGAAACATTTCGATAGGGTCTGAAAATGATAAAAAAATAACACTACTTAACTAAAAGGTATTTCATTCAGCCAGCAACCTCGATGTTTGGAAAAAATCGAAAACACGATCTGACTACAGTATCTTCACAGTCGATTTCAGTGTAGTGTATAGTCGGATCCAGGTTTTTCAAAACATCATTCACCCAAGGTAATAACAAAAGTGGCGATAATAAGTTTAATGGCCACACAAATTTACTCAAATTTAACTTTTTACATAACAGTCTTTTTTGAAGGTTACGGGAGACATTAACCTCAATTTCAAGCTTTTTGTGCATATTTATCACCAGTGCATTTGGGTAAATGATCGACTGGCGAATGGCGTTTTGAAAACCCAGGTCTACAAACTGCATTGAAATTTGCTGTAAGGTATTCGGTCGACCCATTCTAGGCATAAATTCTGCCTTCCTCGATTGGCACAAAGGAAGGGAGGGTGGCAAAGGCTCAGCCTTCGTTTCGAAGCACTTCCTGTGACTTTCAGGGGCAAAACAGAAAACTGACATTCAACGTCACAAAAATTAAGCGGATCCATAAAAATAGACATCTTCATTTCAGATAAAGAAGTAACACCAAACGCACCAGGTGTGAATTCCGTTTAAATTAATAACCAGTCCTGGCCCACCAGGCTCAAGGGTGGCCCGTGAAATCCTGTTCCATTCATTAGCCAAGGTTCCTTTCATTTCTTTAGGTAGACTTTGAACAGAGTTTCCACGATCACGACAAACTGAAATAAAAGAGAAACCATGGCCAGAGATGTTTAGTTTATTTGCAGTGGCTCATACTCATACTCATACTCATACTCAATTTTTCTTGGACAAGTCCGTCCAAGGGGGAAAGGTGCAGTGAGGTTATCCCTATGTTAAGCACCAACCCATGACAAGGCCAGACCACAACACCGGGAACCTCGTTCCCTACTCTTTGCGAGAAGTGCGTGGGTTCTTTAACGTCCCCTGCTTACCGTAACACTGAAGATGCAAGAGACGGGACCTACGGTTTTTCGTCCTTATCCGAGAAGACTAGAAGGTCTAACCATTTGCAGATGTCATAACAAAGGCAGCACCTTCTCCTCAGTTATTTTAAGACCCTGAGTGTTGGTGAGTGTTGGTCCCTGAGTGTTGGTCTGGGGATCGAACCCGAGACCTTCCGCACAACAGTCCGGCGCTCTACCAACTGAGCTAACCAGGCGGCGCTAACCAGGTGGCGGATCTGGGGGAGGGGCCTTTCTCCCCCCCACTTTTATAAGCGAAAATTTTCAGGCTCGAAGGCCCGAAAATTTCTTGGGCCCTCACCTTTATTTAAGGCCCGCGCGGCCGGCAAATTTTTCGCGCCTCCGCCTTAGAAAGAAGTCAAGATTCGCCACTGAGTTGTAAATGAAAAAATGAACGTTAAGGAAAAATGCACGGCGCATTCGATATTTTAGCGTTTACGTTTTCACTTCCCTCAGAGAGCCATGCCGAACAAACATTAGCCACTTTCTAAATTAGCAGGAAACTGGGAACGAATATTAAAGTGAAACTTGTCATCGGAAAGAGTATTAAAACACTAGTACGTTTATTAAAGTTAAGTGTTGGTTCTGAACGGTTTAATACAAAGACAAAATTACAAGGATTTGTATGGAGTCACCGAAGCATTAAGGGGCCAATATCTCACCCCGAAATTGAAATAAGATGCTGATTTTTGGCAAGTGGGCATTCTTCATCATGTTCTGTCAGAATATCTTGGTAAATCCCATCATTTTGTAAATTTAGTTTTTGTGACCTCATCACTTTACCACTCTATTAGGTTAAACACAAAACGTAGTATACGTTTTATTGGAGGGGCAGGGGCACCTCCAATGAATCCATACTTAACTCATTCTCGTTGCCATATATAGCCCTTTTCGCGTTTCTGTTAGCCGACAGGGCCTTGGCACGAAAAACGAAGGGCTCTGGGAACATACGATTTTCAAAAAAGTTTGAATTTTTTAATGGCTGTTGAGAACAATGAAACCTTAAGCAGAAGTCAAAACTTTCGCCGGCCGCCGCACGCCATATTACAACACACAACATGTAGAAACATCAATTCTATATACATGAAGTCCTCTGCTCATTTAAATTATCCCATGATGCTTTACGCGAAGAGATTCAAAATGGAGGAAGACGATGATACTGAAAGGTACATTTTATTTTAACTGATAATCAATGAATAACATCAAGCTTAACTCTAAAAAGCCCCACAAATCATGAATACAAATTTCAGTTCAACGAGCGCAAGAATATAAACAATGAAAGTTAGTCGCTATTAGTTAGTGTGGTTAACTAGCCACATAGAAACGTTCAGAACGTTTTAACTAAGCTTATTATTCATTCAAAATATTTCCCCGTTTCTGATTGGTTAAAACCACACGGCAAAGAACAAAATTGGTGCAAGTAGGTTTACAAGTTTGAGTGTAGAAAATATTGCAATTTGGCTTTCGTAGGATATAAAGAATTCTGCAGATCTCGGAGGGTGTTACACCCTCCTCGAACTGCAGAATTCTTCATATCCTACTCAGCCTCATTCAATAATTTCTAATTATTAGATGAAAATTATTAGTATACTTACTTTAAATAACTCGCTGTCCCTCATTTTCTTGCCATCTTCATTTTCTTTAATAAAGAAGAAAAACAAGTTTCACTCCACTAAAATGCTTTCATACAAACGTTTTCCTTTAGTCAACCCTCGAGTTGTTAATTATCTTCAAAGCGTAACGTTCATGCGTTCAGCTACAGCTTGCATGGCAGCAAATGTTTAATTTCTATCCATTATTATAGTTGTCAGTAAAGTTGACTTATCAATATTATTTATATTAAAATAGATCATTTTGCATATTTTCTGTGAAATGTAACCAAGCCTCTGTATGAAAGCAAGGTTTGGGGTGACCTTGTCATGATAAAGACAAAAATCTAGTCAGCATGAAGGGGTTGCAAATGAAGTGAACATTGTTGAGAACACATTGTTGCGCACAAAAGTTATGCTATTTTACTACAAGCACAAACACAGAAACATTTGTTGCAGACACAAAATGTTTCTAAATAAAATCAGAAGCATTTCTTGTCTTGGACACCAAATTTGTGTCCGCAATGTTGCTTGCTCGGGCAAACAGGGAAATATTTGTGTCCGCAGCAATGTGCCCTTGATTGTCACCGTGTTAAGAACATAAGGATTTATATATCAAAAGCAAGAGGGTTACAGTCTTTCCCGTAAAACCGTGAACACCAGAACTGTTTATGGAATGTTATTGTGTTACAAAGAAAAAGCCAATCAGGTGTGAGAAAACTAAACCGCAAACAGCAACAGTCATTAGTTTGTGGTTTTGAGGTTTGTTCGCTTGTCCTGAACTTTGCTGCGATTGGTCACTACACAATAAACATTCCACAATTTTTTTCTGGTGTTCACGGTTTTATGGGAAAGACTGTAAGGGGTTTGCATCTGTACAAGGCCTCACTTCCACTAAAAGGCTTGATAACTAAGCACAGAACTGTAAAATGGCCTATTGAACACTATGAGCATGCCTTACCTTTGTTGGTAAGGTGACGTGTAGCTCGCCATTCTGTGTTCCTCCAAAGACTGAGCATGATCAGCAAGATGTTGGGGTAGCCCTGTTGCTTGTGGTGACATGGGTGGTCCAAGGTCGCCCTCGCCAACTATTGAATGGTCCTGGGAAAAAAAAGAAACAACAGACTTAAACATAGTAAAAGTACCACATAAAAGTAATTTCTTTCATTCGAGTGGTCACACTAGCATTGCACAGCATAATAGACAGCACTTTTGAATGGTGACACTTAAGTTTTATCCATAGACCTAACAGTTAGAACCACACGACACCTTGTAGAGTATAATAATTATTATAAACAATAGGCATGAAAGTGCTGGTCAATAGCCTTCATTTGAATGGTCACACACTAGGGTTTAATCCACAGACCTTGTACAGCATAATAAACAGTACCACATGATCATGAAAGTACTGTTAAATAGCTTCATCTGAATGGTACTAGGGTTTTATCAAAATACATTTTGTAAACATTAGGGGCATTTTGTGCAGCACAATAACAGTACCACATAAAAGCACTGCTAAATAGCTTCATGTGGATGGCTATACAGTTAACACTAGGATTTTATCAACAAACATAATTAAGTTACATGAACAACCACCTTGTACAGCATAAAACAATCACACGTGAATGACCTGCTTAGTAGCTGTCATTGGAATGGTTGCAATTGGGTTTAAATCTTCACAACTGTGTTGATGATCAACTTAAGATCATCATGCTATCAGTGCATGAAGTATATGGAGACTTTGCAACAGAAATTCTCTCTTTTACAGTAATTCCCACCTCAAGGGACATGTAATGTGCATGTGGGTGTTGTGGTTGCCCGTGCTGATGCATCATTTGCCACGAAGCTTGCGAGAAAGAACTGTGAACTGGACTGGTTATGTACTGCGAGCCTGACATTTGTAATTGGTTCATCTGATTGGTTAGATGTTGCACGGAGCTCTGCTGCATTGGTCCGACATTGGGCTCCATTGATGAAGGAGTTACTGCTGTCGCTCCAGCCGCTGCCGCTAGTTGACTCTGAATCATAAACAATGATGTTGGTAAGTACTGTAATAAAACCCCATCATGTTAACTGCTAAATATGTGTAGATCTACAGGCTTCACATTTTCTAGGTTGGTAGATTCTCCATTTACAGAGGGTAGCAATAGATTAACAGTGTTAGTAAAGGTAAAGTCTGCATTCGAGCCAAGTGGCTCATCAGGCCGGCGCTTATCTCCGGCTTCCATAGCATGAAGCGACTAGGAGTATTTCTACTCCCCCCTGGATGGGATGGTAGTCCATCGCAGGGTTACCCTGCAGCAGTAAATTTGCCGGTACCCATTTATACACCTGGGTGGAGAGAGGCATTGTGAGAGTAAAGTGTCTTGCCCAAGAACACAACATAATGTCACTGGCCAGAGCTCGAACCCGGACCGCTCGATCCAGAGAAAAGTGCACTAACAGTGCATTAACAGTGTTGCCATTCAAATAAATAATACAAGAATTAAAAGCATGTTCGGCAACAGGTTAGCATGTTAGATTGAAAGGTTTGGATTCAAGCACTGTTCTTGGGTGAGACCCATAACTTGGAGTTCCTCTCTTAAGGGGAGAGACCACTAACTACAAAATAGATGACTTCTAACCATCATATTTTTATTTTTGTTCCCTTTCAATCTTGGGAAAAGCTTTTTAAAATGTTTGTTCTATTGGAGGCTGCTTTCACTTTTGTGACCATATTTGGAAAGTCATGTGACCAGAATTAACACAGAAATGCTAAAAACGTGCACACCTTACATCTTTCTCGGATGAAACCAAAGCTAACTGTTAGAGTGATATTATTAGGATATTATGGTTAGACGTCATTGACGGCAACCATTTTGCAGTTAGAGCTTTCCCCCTTAAAGGGCCCTAGTCAGCCTCCGCCATTTTCGATGGCATTGAAATTATGGACATTGTATGGTGAAGCGCAATCATATTGTATTGCTGTAGGTTATGTCACTGGAAGCATGTAAATTACTTTTAGCAAGTTTCTCAAAGGATTTCTTTCGTTTCGACACAATCCGCGTAAAATATAATACTGAAATTCTCACATGTAAAAAGTAACAAAGGTGTGGCTGACTAGGGCCCTTTAACCAGGACCATTTATTGGCAGGGCAACCTGACAAAAAAGTTGGGAGTTACTTTTCATAGACTAGCATCAGTCAAGCTTATGTTAATAATAATTATATAAGATGTCTGTTATTAAGTTACATGAAGTTTGATAAAAAGGTTGAGCCAAGTGGCCTGCAGTGCTGGCCACATTAGCAAAGGATTGTTCAGTTTCTTCTTTGGGGCCTGCTTTTCTTTTTGGTCAGCGAGAGGAACACATACAGACTTAGGCCAAGTCTTGGATTCCCTTGAAGGTTTGATAAATTGCGATTTCAGTCTACATCTTGCCAACGTTTGCTCTCAAAACATAATAAAGTATGCACACATGTCCTCACCGGTTGAAGCTGATGTTGCATCTGAATGTACGGTTGATGTGTAAGCCAGCTTCCACCTCCAGCAGCTGCAAGCTGGTATGCTAATGGTATGTTTGTTTGAACAAAGGCTGCACCCTGCTTGAAGACAAAAACAAAGCAAATGATTGATCGTCTGTCAATTGATGGATTAATTTATTGATCGCTCAGGTTCTGATGTCAACCAGAAAGTTTCTGTGGCAGAGATGTTTACGCTTTCGGTGCAACAAGCTTGTCTATGCATTTGCTATTTTACTGCCCAAGCTAGTAGCAAAAGTTGTAACTGTTCAGACTACATGTAGTAATCAAGTCACATGATATCTGGCCGTATGAATTCAGGCTTTTAATGGTCTAACTTTAGCATACTTGGTCAAGTTTTAAAATGGCAAAAGGAACTTACTCACCTGCCCAGGGAGTACTGTGGCATGTGTTGTCATAACCCTTCCTGAGCTAGTTGACCTGTATATCGGTAACAAAATTATCAGTCATAATTATGGCGTCTTGACTAGTTATGCTCTTTAACAATAATTGTAAAGTGCTTTAATATGCGCTGTTGAGCTATGGGGCACATGGAAGTTTGGAGAGCACAACAGAAACATAAGAGATTGTTGCTCAAGCTGGCAACAGCTGAAAAAAAACTTCTTGAGTGTCCTCCAAACTTCCAACATGCACCAAACTCGCACGTAAAAAATTCTGGCTATAGATGCAATTTGGACACACTATTAGTGTAAACAATTGGATTATGGTGTATATTTTAATATGTAGAATTTTAGTACATGGCCCTGCCTTCTATGCTATAATTTCAGTTGTGTTGGTTGATTGTCTGTCAGGTGAAAGGGAATGTATTAAAAACATACTCACCCATTTTGCACAACTAGTGGTTCACCATATCCCAGAAGGGGTACTCCCTAAATAAAGAACAGTTTTCGTTAGTTTCTACACTATAAGTTTCCAGCTTGCTCACCATATTTTGACATCACACAAATTAAATTTGTGTTTCCTCTGTAGCAGTGAGGAATTCTGTCATGATTTTCCCAACATTTTTCACCATCAACTTATTTTAAGAATAAGCATGCCTAAAAAGTTCTTTTTGACACATATTTTCATTTTTGAGATTACAGAGTTGATGATTGATTAACAAAAAAAAAAACAAAAACAACAACAACAAAAAACATTATCTTGAAGGAAGCCAAAATGCCAAAAGCCACAATTGAATTCTTACCTCCTGTCTATTAATTGACCATGAATTTTCTGTTGAAAGATGAAAAGTAAAAAGGAAATGAAATCAGCCAGCTTTTTAGCATTTCCTAAAATACCAATATAAATTGGTCAATAAAGAATACAGATGTATTTTTCTTTTCAAAAAAATAATATTAATAAGAGAAAATTTGGATATTGGAAATTAATAAAGAACAGTGTTTCGCCTTCCTTGTGAAAGCAAGTTCAAAATGTCAATTGTGATGAAATCATGTTATGAATTTATTGCGTTTGATGATAGGAGAACGCATACCTATCTGGTAATCCCTGCAGGTTTTTGTCCTGCCATTTTCTGTGATGCCATAAAATTTCAGGGTTTCAATGCCATCTTGGACTGACTGGCTGGCGGCATGGCACAAATGGCCTCGATCTCGTGTGAAATGTTTTTGACCGCAGGGAACTGGTATCTTAGGGTGCGATCCTTTGGACCAAAATTTCCGGAAATTCCTGAACAGAATCAAATGGAAGCGTCATTTTCGAAACATTCGTTTCAAAAAATTTGGACAACCTCTCGAGGTTGGAGCGCTTACCATTTGAATGGAATTTTCCGTGGAATTTTTTTGACAAATGGAACTGCAATATTCCTCACCAAGGAAATGGATCGGATTGAGCTGTACCATTTGGTCCAAAGTTGGATAACAACAAACTTGTTGACCGGACTTGTTGTAATGTCAAAGATGGTGTCAGACGATTTAGCGGACGACGACTTTGAAAATGATTTCTTTGGAGAGTAAGAAGACGACTCAGTTTTTCTGCAGCATCCACATTTGTAAAGAGAGATTTCAACCGATTCCAGGGACTTTTGAGTGAACAGGCAAATGAGACCCATGCATTCCTTAGATGAATTTTAAGCTTATTTCCTTATCCTTCTGAAATTGGGAGTGCTACAGCCGTGTTGCAAGAATTCCAATAGCAGTGGAGATGGAAAGAAACAGCTGCCACAGGAATAAACGATCTGTGAAGATTCATCTGACGAAATACTTAACCACATTTTTTACACTATATAATAATTATATAATCTTATTCATAATAATTATTTCATCGCAATTGACGCTGAAATTTTTAACTTGACAATGCTGTCATAAGGACAGCACAACATTGTTCTTAATTGTTATTAATTTTGCTAGCTTTTATTCTAAAAAAATGTTCACAAGAATTACCATGCAACTGCACTAAAGTAACAAAAAAAATGCATGGCAAATCAATAGATTGAACAAACTAATTAAAAGCATACCATGATTTTGCTGAGATTGTTGTCTTTTCTTTGGACCACCGTCA